>CAXITT010000098.1:153035-244656 GCA_964033795.1 Lymnaea stagnalis | reverse complement strand
TTAGAAAGATTCTTTGCTAGTTTCTTTCATTTAACGTCAGGTTGTTCAAGAGTCGGGAAATGAGACTGGAGTCCTTAAGTCTGTAGGGGACGTTCTTCAAAGGAATCTAGAAGCAAGCCAATTCTTTTACGTGCTAGGAAACACCAGTTTCTATGCTTATAAAGTCTACACGAGTCAATCAGGTACTTTATAACACCAGTTTCTATGCTTATAAAGTCTACACGAGTCAATCAGGTACTTTATAAAAATGTATTTCACTTTATATACGTTCCTATTTTTCTTAAAATGAAATAAACCTCAAATCATTTTTTTAACATTTATTTTTTGGAGGAAATTCTTAAAACTTTTTTTTATCACACAAAGAGATCCTTTTGATTTTAAACGAATTTATCGCCACCCTCTCTCGATTTCAAAAAATATTTCCCGTAAACGTGCCCCCCCCCCCCAAAACGATAAAAAAAAGGTAATAAAAATGCAAATAATCCCGTTGTTCTACTTTATTTATTTACCAAAATCATTCCGGGTATGTACACAATGAGTAAAGGACACGTGCCATTAGTCAGCCGTTAAATCGAGCAATTTGTTTAAATTGTATTAGTTTTCAAATGTTTTCTTATGGCACCTGCACATTAAGATGTATGCGAGCAACTAATCAAAATAATGCAATTGAAAATGAAAACAGAGATGACACAATTTGTATAGGTCTTTGTGTGTGTGTGATAATTTAAAAAAAAAAAAAAAAAAAAAAAAAAAAAAAAAAAAAAATAAAAAAAAAAAAAAAAAAAAAAAAAAAAGAATTCGAAGACATTTTGAAATAATCATGTAATTAAAACATACATATGTAGGTGAAAATGGACGTTCCTGCATGACACCTTTGTTACCTTCGAAGGCCTGGCGAACTGGGTACGACCTTAACATCAACCTTAACATCCTACCCTCTCTAGATATATTTGTTTACATTATTGTGGAGACTCGACTGACTCAGCTCCTCGAGGTTGCTGGCGTACCCACGGATCTGAACACTTGCAGCATCGTCAGAGGTAAGAAAGGGGTTCACCTTGTTTCTTTCAAAAAAAATAAATATATATTTTTTTTTTAACTATAAGATTCGATGCGAATTTTTTTTCGCCTGATTTGCCTGCTGCTTCTTACAGCTGTGACCACCGCATGACCCAGTACCCCACTCAAGTTGTAACAAAAAGGGGTGATAATGCGTGCTGAAAATTTATCTTATTTTATTTAATAATTACTTCCCTTACGACAAAGCAGAACACCCCCTCCCCCCCCCCCCGAATACCTTGTCAGCTTGTCACACGTCTAAATTGCTTTGACGAGTCTCGTCATGTCGTGTCGGCAATGGCATAGCCGTTGGAGCATTGTTTATATGATATTGCTGCCAGGGTGACTTGGAACTCTAGAATCGACTAGTGAAAGTTTGGCGCGTATCCATTTTCTTATTCGAAAAATTTAAGTTGGTGTCCATTAGTTTCATCGGTCGATCAAGAGTCTTCTAGATTTCATTAAAAATCGTCGATTTTGGCAGTTTATACCCGGTAGAACAACCAGGGGCGTCATTTCAGGCTTTTTTTCATGGGGAGGGTGGTGGGACCAAAACTTGGTCGGCTTGTTAAGTGTGTTATTATTGGAAGCGCCACAGTACATAGCAATTTAAATAAAACCTACAAATTAAGGGGGGGGGGGGCAATGCCTCACCCTGCACTAACCAAAATGACGTCCCTGGGGACAACGAGCGTACGCGTTGATAAGCTCAAAGAGCAACTATTAAATCGACCATATTTAAAATGGTTGGAGAGTAATAACAAAATAACATTATCATAACTGGGGGTTAGTGCCACCCTTGGCGGACCGACGCCCCTTTTCCTGGCTACTGCATAAAAAACGAATATAAAATGAGTAAAAAAAAAAAGTAGGGTTAAACCTGAAAAAGGAACGCAACAAAACAACGAACGTGTCGGCAGGAAGCCTTCGTCAGCGAACATAACACCAGAAAAACAGTATTTAAAAAAAAAGGCACTTAGCTTACAAGTAGTATCCATGGGCAACAAATGAATAGTTGAACATGAACACTATTCCTTTGTTGGATTTTATTTAATATAGTCGTAGTCAGTTATTTTTTTTTGAAAGTGAACAAATTTAACAAGACACCATTACTTTAACATTAATTCTCTCTGAGTGCCTGTCCCTTAACTGAGGAGTGAGCTCCCCAAAATGTACGCTCCCGGGTGCATCACATTCATCTTTCAAACTATAACAGTCCCTTGAAATCCCCACTCGACTGCGTAAAACGTGTTCAATTGAAGTTACTGTATGCCATACTATATGCCATACTGTATGCCCTACTGTATGCCATACTGTATGCCATACTGTATGCCATACTGTATGCCATACTGTATGCCATACTGTATGCCATACACGTGCAGTAACATACATTTTCCCCTTAAACTTTTCTTTTTCTTTATCTTTTCATTTTAAAAATTCATATTTAACCGTTAATTTTTTTTTATTTTTTAAAAGCCAAAAGCCTCCATTGAAGTAAATATATCACAACGTATTTAAGTTGGCAGGTTTCTGTAAGAAATATACAGATAATTATTTAGCCCTGTTTATTGCTTTTAAATGTATCATTATTATTTTAGGTGAAAAGTTTGTTTAAATATTTACTTAGTTTTTTTTTCCTTTAAATTGTGAAATTATTTCTTACAGCTTTCTGTCACCTACTACGAAAACCATTTTACTCCATGCCTTACACTTGTTGTTTTTTTCCAGGAAGTATTTACTCCGGTTGTTACATCAACATCAGCACAACGACACAAAGCTACTATCACATCGGACTTGGCAACAACCAAACCAAGTTTGGCGCGTACATGTTTGCAACCAATTCACGTTCAGCGATGTGCCATCCATTGGGCATCTCTGACACCCTTGAACCTCCTGAGGTATGGTGTTGTTCAATGGATCAACTTGATGTTGTTGTTGTTGTTTTTTTAAAATCTTAATCAACAGAGCGATGATAATTTCGTAATGGCCGTGTTACATTTTCTTTAAAATTAGGATGTCATTTTTTTGTGTGCAAATTTTTATGAAACAATTTCAGTGAAAGCTGTAGGTTGATAAAATGTTCCTTTATGTGTTTACGTCCGTCGAAGCGACGCGGACCTCATTGGTCATCCGAGCGTAGATGAATCTGTTCCAGTGTATGAGTGGGCGTAACAGGGATCATCAGGCTGATCCTTGCTATAAGAGGTCTAGAGCAGAATAAGAAAAAAACTGATCACATCCAGCAGCAATGGTGGCGCTGAATATTCCATATTTGATGTGACTCTCAGCATTGGATTGTTCCATTGGACAGCCATTGTGTGCCTAATATCACACAAAATAAATCTCTCCTTCAACACGTCACGACTGATGATGTAACCTTCCAACCTGATATCATAAATATTTTTTTTTTAATTTTAAAATAGTTTTATTTAACTTCTATACTGTTTTGTAGAGGAAAAAAAAAGCTAACAACTATTAACTTGAAATCTTTACACTTAGCTTTGGAACAGAACAAATCGACCTCTAGACTCTGCTCATGATACTAAACCATTTAAGTACTTTGAAAAAATATATTAATTTTTTTAGTAAATGATAGGAACCATTAAAACTGCAAAGTTAATTCTATTAGGACTCGGTGAATATGGACAATATATGTTTATGGACAATTTTTTTTTCTACAGGATCTTAGCACTGACGATCGACAAAGATATATTGATCGTCTCATCAAGAAAAACGTGCCTCAGACATGTGACACCACCACCACCACACCTCCCACTACAACGCAGGCTGTAAACGTTAATGACTCCTCATCTCCTGGCGTCACTGACAGGAGCATCACGTCCGTCACGGTGGATTTAAACCCACCCCGCCTTACAGAATTATTCAACAATTCAGGTGTCAAGGACGATCCCCGATCACTGTGGTCGAATCTCACAAAAATATCAAAAGAAAAGTTGGTGACGCAATTAAGGAAAGACATTATCAAAGCCCTACACGTAGATGATCGCAACACGTCCGCTTACTTGAGGACCAAAATCTCAGTGCCGGACTACAGGGCGTCATCTGTGGCGGTGGGTTCAGTAGGGCTGGCGTTTTTCGGTACAGTTTTCGGGCTCGTTCTCCTTTCAGACTTAATTGGTCTCCTGCACTACATAATCTCATCAATAAAATGCAAATGATAATTATTTCTCCTGCACTACATAATCTCAACAATAAAAGTCAAATCAGAATTTGGTCTCCTGCACTACATAATCTTATCCATAAAAGTCAATTGAGAATTCTGTCTCCTGCACTACATAATCTCATCCATAAAAGTCAAATGAGAATTCTGTCTCCTGCACTACATAATCTCATCCATAAAAGTCAAATGAGAATTCTGTCTCCTGCACTACATAATCTCATCCATAAAAGTAAAATAAGAATTCGGTCTCCAGCACTACATAATCTCATCCATAAAAGTCAAATCAGAATTTGGTCTCCTGCACTAAATTATATCATCCATGAAAGTCAAATGAGAATTGGGAGCACAATTACACAATGCCTAAAAACAAACTTTTCTCATATGAATCCTCTATAAAATGTAACATCGAACATTTTTTTTTTGGGGGGTGGGAGTTGTGCTGACAGTTTCACAATAGATGCATACAACAACGCACGTTACACGAATTCATATTAGTGCTCGAACTCACAAGGCTCAAAACTCTTTAAAAAAGTTCACGCACCAGAACTAATCGTAATATTCTAATGACACATCCGCCTTCACGCCGCAGAATTTTTTACTGGCATCCGTCCGTCATAATTGAAGATGGTGTGGGCTTCGGGGGGACGAAATCCACAAGGCATGGGATTATTTTTCAAGGATTATAAGCTGGTTCCCAACAGCAAATCGCATCTCTTCACGCCGCTGGATAACCCAAGGGAACATCATTGGATGTTACAGCAGAGGAGTTGTCGGAATGTTTCATTGCGCCAATGTTATCCGCCTTTCGGGACTCCATCTCCGGGTTTTATTTCAGAGTTTCCTTCTCTTAGATGAGTTCGGTAGATGGGACTCGTTAACGCTGCAGAATTATTTCACCAAATATTCCAAGAAAACACAAGAAAATATTACGAAACAAAAGCACGAGCGATTTAAAAAAAAAAAAAGCAGTTATCGGGAATTAGATTTCATGAAATCAGAATCAGCATACATTTATTTTGTTAATCCTCATCTTGAAAAAGAGGAAAGCTGATTTTTTGGGGGGTTGGTTTTGGGGTTGGGTTTAAAATTTGAAGAATGTGTTGTTATCGGCAATGTAAACCTTCCCCAGTCTCTTCTCATTTCAACAGAAAAAATAAAGGTGCATTGGACGTAACCATTACAGCACTTATTTCACGCAGTAACACACCAGAGAGGGTTAAAATGGAAAATAAACTTATTCAGCTGTTTGGCACCACATCTCCATATGGTATTAATCAAATGATATCCTACTGACATTTCTCTGTTTCCCTATATTTCATCTATTTTCTTATTGCTGTGTCTTTATGTATCCGTGGATATTCTGGTCCATTATTATTGTGGACCTCATTTTTTCACAGTGTCCATATTTATATTTCTCTCACTTCTTTCGTTCCCATTTCCGGCGACACCAATGGATATTTCTTGAGTGGTTTACTGTGGTCAGTTCTTTGTGATATTTTCATTTCTACTGTTAGCTGAAGAAGGCTTTATGCCGAAACGTCCTTATCATTTTTGTCCTGTTCTCTATTTCAAGCTTTCACATACCTCGTTTTGCTATTTCATTGTTATCGGCAACAAGTCTATTTGCCATGTTTCAGCTTGATAGGTTGACAAGAAGTGGGTCAATTAACCTTCCGAAGATGTTTGCCCTAAACACACAAAAGCGAAGTCAATTTAAAGGATTTAAAAGGAGGTGGGATTTTTTATAAAGGAGATCCTTTTCTTTTATTGAAATTATTAACATGTTTTTCCATGGTGGCTATTCTTTGGGTTTGGGGGGGGGGTGGGGGAGTTGATGTTTAGTTTAATTTAAGAGTTGTTTCATCTTTGAGTTTTGTTAAGGGGGGGCAGCGGGCGTATAGATGATAATTCCTTTATGCCAGCTGTTGGCTCTGATATGTACTCTGCCCATTGACGTATCTAGGGTTAATGCCACCTTTGGGGGCGAATTTTTTTTACGGCCCCCTCCCACCTGCAGTGGGCAAAAAATACCACCCTTACATGAAACGAAACAAAAAATGTGTCTCCCTTCTGCGCCAATGAAGCTGTCCGCCCCTACATATTAATGCCCCCCCCCCCCGGCAATTGTTAAAAGAAACACTGCTCTCGGGTCTATAAGAAAAGGTTGCCAGATGCATATAATTTTCTAACATGTTTTAACATACAAAAAAGTAATGAACAGTTCAAAAATAAACATTATGTTATATATATATATATTTTTAACAGAAATATCAGCGTAATTTTAGAGCACTCTTGTTTTTACAACATCACAATTCTATTTCTTTAAAATATTAAATTATTTAATTGACAAATGTAAGTCTATTTAACCTACGCTTGTGTGTTGTATTATTATTCCTATTAGTATTATCCCTGTTATTATAAAGTAAGTTAAAGGCCAATTTGAAAAGTGGTGGAGAGCCCAAATTGTTACCTCAATAAATCAAGACATTATCCTTCGTATCTGTGTTAAGTACTTTTAAATTATTTTTTTTTAAATTGGTTTTTCAATTTAATCTCACATATTGGACTCTACATGGCCGTGTACATTGACCTATTCGTTTTTTAATAAACTAACTTGATCATGGCATTAATATGTTGTTTTAAATATTTATATAACTAACTTATTAAACATTTGATTAAACTATATGATTTTCACTCATTTTTTTTCATGCTTGCATTTCGATATACCTTAATAATAATTTAAATCTGTAAAATACAAACCTGCTGTGGAATACTGTCGTTGATTACTTTTGTTGTGTGATAAAATAAAATATGAGTTTTTGGAGTGTCTAGTAACTACTAAAGATTTTAGTAATGAAGATGACGATCTTTGGTGATCTCATAAAAGCACGAGATACCGGCACAGTCTTGGCTCACCATTCCAGTGCTAACTATGGGTATTGTCATTCTTGATGACCACACAATCTAATTTCACTGGAATAAGGGTTAAGCCCAGATCGCGTAGGAAGTGACCTCATTAGTTCAGCCTGATAGGACAGCAGAGAATGTTCCTCTACTTCAGATTTAGAACAATAGGCCTACGGCTGGGTAGATTCTTAGTCTTCCCCCCACCCCTCCCCACAAATACACGCTTTTTATATCCTGGAATTCACTGGAAGAAAGCCTATTTTAATAGAGAATCTAAAGGTGGCTCTAAAGGGCACGTTTCCCAACATTGTCTTTTAGCTATTAAATCCAGTTTAAGACGCAACGTTGCCTCAGCATCTAACTGGAGATCATTTACAAGTGATGCGTCGGACGATAAAATTTTCGAAACAGTTAAGTACTCGGTAGAGAAAGCCAAAGCCTACGTCACGTTACCAAGGCCTGGATGATTGGGCTACAGTTTAAGTTCACTGCCGGTAACTGCTCGATGGTCTTCTGAATAAGAGGAGAGAGACTTGATGCCTAGTGAAACAACTGAATCATTTGATGCGAATTCGACTTAACGTGGCGTGTCCTATTCAACATGTGCTGAACATTAAAAAAAAAAATACTTAATGCAGGTCGATTGAAAATATATAAAAAATATATTCTCCAGAGTCAGAAACATTCATTAATTTTTCATCATTTCGGGCGTTTAGCCAATGTCGTTCTAAAACGTTAATACTGTTGTCTAGCGAGAATTGATCCGTTCTCTTACGTCGCCGAGTATTGATTTTTCTAAAGACTCATGTGTGAGGTATATCATGTGTGGGACGTATGGATGTGAGGATATAGCAGCAAACGTTAGGCATAACCCCACAATATGGGGCGGAAATTAATTTTAAAAAATTAAATGCTGTACATTTTAAAATTTAGGGTCTTAATGCATCATTATAAAGACATAGTCTATATTTAAACAATCCTTACAAACCAATTTTTTTTCGTATCAGTCCTCTCTTTATAAGCATTTTTTTTTTGTGGTAAATTTTAAAAAAAATATATTTTAATATTCTAATTTCAAACTGCTTTTACACTACATATTTATTTTACGTAATATTTCCACAAAAAAAAAACAACCCAAAAAAACAACCCCCCCCCTCCCCCCCTCCCCCGAAAATATGACGCATCAAACGCACATTCATTTTAGCGCAGTTATGGGGAATTTTACTTCGTGAAATCAGAGTCATCATATTTTCTTCATCTTTCCTTTGGAAAAAAAGGAAAAACTTATTTATGGGTGTAGGATGATGAAAAGTTGAAAGGATGTGTTGTAATTGTCAACGAGTCTATTTGTCGAATTTCAGCTCGATAGGCTGACGGGAAGTGGGCCTTCCAAAAATTTTGCCGCCACAAGAAAAGAAAGAAAGAAAGAAACACAGGATCAAAAGAGAAGTTAATATAAAAGATTTAAAAGGATTTATAGTGCCCGGACAGGTAAAAAAAAATCTAAAAACCTTAGCTAAAATTTCCATCAAATTTATACCTAAAACGTTGAACAATATAGAACTAGCTGGAAAATCCTCACAAATTATTGTTCGTAATTTTCAAATATTAACCATTTAAAATAAAATGCTGCAACTGTATAGATTCCCCATTCATTTTAAATGAAAGGACCTCAGTGAGGACCGTTCTGTCAAGTGCAGTGTTGATTTCAGAAATTTCCCCCCGGGGGAGCACTTCAGATTTTCGGTGGTGAGGGTGGGGGGCACTTCAGATTTTTCGGGGGGGGGGGGGCAGGGCCAGAAGTTTCAGTTTTGGGGTTTAAAGGAGTGATTTAAAAAAAAATTGAAATAATTCATTAACTCATATAGGTCAGGGAAACCCGCGTGGTTGGGGGGTCAGCAATGGGTTGAAGTTTTTAATTATAGTTTGTGTGTTAATCTTTTTTCTTTCGGGAGGCAGTCAGCACAAAGACCGCTCAGGGCGAGCAAATGTCGAACGGCGCTGCTGCTTACTAACACGTATATATTCAACGAGAAGCGATCGGTTTGAGTTATTGACATTGTAACATGTTGCGGCTTAAAATAGAAAACTTGATTACAAGNTATATATATATATATATATATATATATATACACACACACAAAATTGCGTTCACGAATTCCTAGAAAGTCCAAAAAATGAACAGATCAATATGTCAAATGTTGTACGTAGTCATTCATGATCAATCAAGTTGTGCATTTCTAATATTCTTGACATTTCATATACTAAAAAAAAAATTCAAAGCATGAAAGTTAAAATGCCCCTTGATCACAACTCATATGGACAACTATTTCACATACTTTAACTGTCTCAAACGGATTTTTGTATTCATTTTACTACTATTTGATAATAGACGGAGATCAATTTGTTTCGATTCCATGCTTATTAACATACCTTTTCCCCTTTGTTTTTATGAACTGCACGACATTCTTTTAATAAAACCTGTAGGAGTTTCTATAACGACGGAATAATTGAAAGCTAATACAATAAATATTTTAAGATAAAGCAGTCATTTCTGTATCTACAACCACTGCATTCTCAACCTTTTGATTTCTTTTTGGTTAAAATGGGAACTCTCCATACAAAAAAGACTCAAATTTTATGTTTGATCTCTTGGAAAAAATAAAATAATTGTATTATGCAAACAACGGGCTATAATTTTTTTTTTCCAATCTTTTGGGACCTTAGTTATTTGAATTTTTTTTTTTTTTTTTTTTTTTTTTTTTTTGTAAATTAAAATATAACTTAAATAAAAAGCTCATCAAATAAATTTACACAACTATTTCCAGGCCAAAGTTCATACATTCAAAATGTTTCCTACGTGTCAGCAGTTCGGCTTGGTTTAACTTTCACCTATCACAATAACGTTTTAAGGAGACAATGAGCGTGTTTCACTTGGTTAGTTAGTGCTGGCAAGGGCGTAGAATAAGAAATGTCGCTGGTCGATAACAAGTATTCGATGTCAACTTCAAATTCACGGCGCTCTGGTGTCCCGTTGAAATCTATTCTATAAAATAACAGCAATGACCGCAATGAGCTTCAGTGCATTCTGAGTCCAAACGTCAAAAGTTGGTGATGCGAACTGAAGACCTTTGAGAATGCAATACCTACATGGTGTCGTTGTGTTATACTCGTGGCTAAGTATACGTAGGTTGTGGGTAGTTCAAAAAGTTATTTAATGATGTATCTCCTCTTCACTAAGTATACGTAGGTTGTAGGTAGTACAAAAAGTTATTTAATGATGTGTCTCCTCTTCACTAAGTATTCGTAGGTTGTAGGTAGTTCAAAAAGTTATTTAATGATGTGTCTCCTCTTCACTAAGTATATGTTGGTTGTAGGTAGTTTAACAAGTTATTTAATGATGTGTCTCCTCTTCACTAAGTATATGTTGGTTGTAGGTAGTTTAACAAGTTATTTAATGATGTGTCTCCTCTTCACTAAGTATATGTTGGTTGTAGGTAGTTTAACAAGTTATTTAATGATGTGTCTCCTCTTCACTAAGTATGTGTTGGTTGTAGGTAGTTTAACAAGTTATTTAATGATGTGTCTCCTCTTCACTAAGTATATGTTGGTTGTAGGTAGTTTAACAAGTTATTTAATGATGTGTCTCCTCTTCACTAAGTATATGTTGGTTGTAGGTAGTTTAACAAGTTATTTAATGATGTGTCTCCTCTTCACTAAGTATATGTTGGTTGTAGGTAGTTTAACAAGTTATTTAATGATGTGTCTCCTCTTCACTAAGTATATGTTGGTTGTAGGTAGTTTAACAAGTTATTTAATGATGTGTCTCCTCTTCACTAAGTATATGTTGGTTGTAGGTAGTTTAACAAGTTATTTAATGATGTGTCTCCTCTTCACTAAGTATATGTTGGTTGTAGGTAGTTTAACAAGTTATTTAATGATGTGTCTCCTCTTCACTAAGTATATGTTGGTTGTAGGTAGTTTAACAAGTTATTTAATGACGTGTCTCCTCTTCACTAAGTATATGTTGGTTGTAGGTAGTTTAACAAGTTATTTAATGATGTGTCTCCTCTTCACTAAGTATACGTTGGTTGTAGGTAGTTTAACAAGTTATTTAATCCGATGCCTCTCCATCACTTCATGTTCTTATTTTGTTGAATAAAATCTATATTTTACATATTGTATTCATCAATTCCAAATAGGTAGATACGTTTAAATAAATGAAACAGTATTTGGCTTATGTCATTCTATGTATATATGCTAGTAGAAAACATTGTATATATCTTTGAAAGCTAAGTAGCATATCTCAATATATTGTTCTTGAAAATAAATTCTTTACAGTTTTCCTGCTAGTGGTTGTTAAGTCAGATCCATGCACTGTACTGGGAGACTCTATTTACGTCAATGGAAAATGTTTGAAACTGTTTGAAGTTCTTTCAACGTGGCTTGAAGCAAAGGTAGTGATGCGCGTTCTTTGCAAAACTTGTGTGATCAATTGTACTTAAGACGATGTATCTTGCACCTGTATAAGTATATTTCAATTAATTATGTTGCTATTTTCGAAACACTTTGGTTCTATTTACCTTATTTACGAATTTAAAAACAAAATAACACTTTAAAAGTTTTAAAAGTAAAGCTTAATTACAGGGACGTCATTTGGGTAGGGCAGGGGTGAGGCATTTGCCGCCCCTCCCCCTCAATTGGTTTTATTGAAATTGCTACGTATTGTGGCACCTCCAGTAATAAACAACATAACAAGCCGACCAATTTTTGCCCCCCTCCCAACCTATTGGTATTATATATCTCCAATGGGTACTGACACAGGAAGTAGATTTAAAGTCAATGTCTTTTTAAATCCTTTATATTAAATACGCTTTTGTTCAAATGTTTCTTGTCTGGCTTTGTGGAAAAATCTTCGGACGGGTAAAAACCCACTTACCTTCATCCTATCGAGCTGAAATTTGGCGCATAGTCTCGCTACCGATGACAAAGGAAACATGGTGACACTGATTTCACGAAATAAAATTTAATATAACTGCGTTACATAAGAATTCTTTTCTTTTTTTTTCTTTTTTTAATAGTGCACGAGACTTGGTACCTTACACTTTCTTTTGTTTTTTCTGAAATAGTTGGGGAAATAATTCGGGCGGTGTAGAGAGGTTGGGGACATTAGAATATTAAAATAAAATAAAAATAATTAAACTAAATATAAAGGATTTGTACGAAAAAAACTTTTATTAGTGATCGTTTAATTTTCCCTTGGCGCTGATGACAAGGAGCGAGAATCTTTATTCTTGCTAGGTCTTCGACGTTATATTTATTTACATTTCAGAATGGGTCTGTTGATAGTTTGCAAAACTTCAGTAGTGAAATCGTGCGTTTTGATTATTGTTTTTTTTAAAGCATTGTTGGCTATAATGAGATTTGGAGACCTTTAAATTAAAAGAGATGAAGCACGAATTTAAAAAAAAAAAATTAAATCATTGTAATTTCAAGCGCAGAGAATGATTGGAATAACAGTTAAGAATCTTAAACTTTTACCAGAAAATTTTAAAATGTAAAAGGAAATAATTTAATCTTAGGGTGTCATTAATCTTAGGTTAATGACACCCTATACAATCTATTAAAAAAAATTCGAACTTTAATGACCAAAATCACTGATGCAGATACATGCTTCAACACACTAACAATTAAAAGCGTTACATTTTTTTTTTGTATACTAACTTACTTGTAAATAACACATTTCTTTTTCTGTAAGACATTATGTGCCCTCCGCATGTATAATGGTATACTGGCTGAACCTATCACTTTAGAGGAGAGGAACGCAACCATCAAATTGGTGCAGGGCATCAGCACACCAGGTAAGTGGGGGAAAAACTCTAGTTTTCTTAAATTTCCAGCTTTTCTTTAAATTCTAGTTTTCTTAAAATTCTAGATGTCTTAAAATTATTGTTTACTTAAAATTCTACTTTTCTTAAAATACTATCTTTCTAAATAGCTTTTCTAGCTTTCTTAAAACTAGGGCTTTATTGAATTTCTAGCTACCTCAAAATTCGAACTTTCTTAAAATCTCCCGCTTTCTTTGATGGATCTAAGTCTCCTCTTGAAATGTACAACTATTTTTTTAATACAAGCCCACAAGCCCGAGGTATATCTATGTCTATAAACATCAGAACTGTCGCTGTCAATTTTATAGCCAAGCTGTTTAAAGTTTCTACGAAACAGATATATAAAGTAGTGTGAGGAATGTTGTGCAAAAAAACAAAAAACAAACCCACTTCAATTGATAATAGACTTCCGCTAATCACATAGCATGACACTTAAGTGTTCAAAGTTTCTTATTCTAAAAAAAGCGTTCTGAATCAACCAAAAAAGAACGTAATCAAGTGACATCTCTAGCTTTAATTTTTTTAAAAACAAATCTTTCAAATGCGCTCCTTGGAAAGATTTGAGTGGCGATCTGATCCTGCGTCCAGTATTTTTTTTTTCTCCAATTTCTGTGATCCATCTCACATTTAAAGTTTTGGCATTGTGGCGTATTGTATCAATAAACGGAGGTTTTTAAGTTATGTATTTGGGTAATTCCTTGTTCATAACCATTGGAAGCGTTGATTGTATTCGCTTAATTGTCTTATATTTGCATTCTTATTTACATTTCCTAAATTATATTTTATCTTGCAGGCGTTTTTGTGTCACACATAAAAAAAACATATATATAAGAATGAGCTAGGTTCACATAACGAAAAAAGGGAGAACTTTTTAAGTACGTTCGGATTCCTAAAAATAATCATAGTTATTTTCTATTATTTTACGGAAATCGAATAAATTTAAATGTGCAAAAAATATTTTAAATGCGCTTTTATTTTAGCAAAAGTTTAAATCTTATTATTATAAATTACAAATACATTTAAAGTATCAACTAAGGAACTACTTTAAGCATTTTATATGTGTTTGAAAGCTATGAAAAAATAAAAAAATCCTGCTTAAAGAATTACACCGTAATCACATTTATCGGGAAAACCCAAACATCAGTTGTTTTTAGTGCGTCTTTTAGTGCGTTGTTAATATTGCGAATTAAAATTAAAATTAATTTGTTCTAAATAATCACGCCAATGACGTAGAGTGAATAGCCTATTTTTTCAAAACTCTTAGGTTTCTTTAAATTTAATAACCGTACTTGACAAAACTGATAATGTATTTTCCTTTTTAAAAGTAAACTTAATACATACAATTGATTGCTTTTTAAATTGTTAATAAAAAACCTACACATTTTAGCTTTGAATATTTTAACATTTAAAAAGTTTTGCCTTTTTTATTCCAAAAATATACTTTTATTAAAATTATATCGTAATAAATTCTAACCTTTAAATATAATTCTAATAAGAAATGCGGTTTAAGCCAATCAGCGCACCGCACTTCCATAGCCAAATAGCATTCACTAATCTACTTATGCCTCATACGAATAAGAACGAACCATATGAAGTGCAAAATATGTTAGTTTGGGTAAGGAAAGGACTACAATCCGGTGAAAGATTTTCTAAATTTATTTAAATATGGGTGGGGAGGGGTTGTTCACTTTGCCCCAGGCAGCACAAGATACGTCTCAAAATAAAGGAATGAATTGGATTAACCTTCTTTGGTATAGACATATCGGAGGTAGGATATAGGATGTGTGCATTTTTACGAGGATGGCCATATATCAAAATCATATAATATTACATCTGTGAAAAAAGGTATGGCACTTTCTCTTTTAAAAAAATATGTATATGTTCATTTTGCTCAAGGCTGCACAAGATACGTTTCAAAATAAAGGAATAAATTTGATTAATAATTAACCTTCTCGGGTACATACATATCGGAGGTAGGATATGGGCTGTGAATATTTTCATGTGCATGACAGTATAGTTAACTCCTATGTTATTACATTTGTGAAAAAAGGGTTGACACATTCTCTTTTTACAAATATTTATTAATATGTATATGTTCATTTTGCTCAAAGCATCACAAGATACGTCTCAAAATAAAGGAGTAAATTTGATAAAGAATTAACCTTCTTGGGTATATTCATATCGGAGTTAGGTAATAGGATGTGTACATTTTCACGTGGATGACAATATATTTAAATCCTATGGTATTATATTTGTGAAAAAAGAGATGTTGCATTCTCTTTATGGGTAATTTCATTTTGCCCATGGCAATACAAGATACCCCTCAAAATAAAGGAATGAATTTAATAATTAATTAACCTTCTTGGGTAAATACATGTCAGAGGTAGGAAATACGATGTCTACATGTTTACGTGGATGACAATATAGTTAGCTCCTATGTGATTTTATTTATGGAAAAAAAGATGTTACATTCACTTTTTACAAAATGGGTAAGTTCATTTTGCCCAAGGCAATACTAGAATATATAACCCGATGTTATCGGTATCATAAGTTAACAGAATGCTGGCCGATTATTGTTCTTTATTCATAACGATACGGGATAGCGATCTCTTAGCTTTGTATACATAATTAGTGACATTACCTTTCACCGGGGTTTAAGATGCCGCACCTGACTGGGCAGAAAGAAGAGAACTGATTACTATTCCCTTTGATAGTTAAATAACTATTTGGAACTAGATGTAGCCCGCCAAACATTGGCGACAGCAATGTATGAACTTTCCAACTACTTAAGTTACTTGACAAAACAGGAACTCAAGAAACGCACATTTAAGAATCCCAATTTTCGCTGAACTCCCACCCCCCCCCCCACACTCTTCACATGATACGCCACTGCACACTTTTTATTTCACGCCCAGGAACTATATTAAATATTTTGATGCCCCAACCACTTTTAAACCGAATATTTTATTACACCATTCTTAAATTGAGACGATTTCATTTTCCGAAAAGAAAATATTACGTTCGAACGCAGCTGCGTTATTTCAAAAAAAACAACAACATTTAGCATAGCTATCATGAATTATATTTTAAGCGCTGTTGAACTTATTATTGACTTATAATTTCTTTCAAACATATAGAATGATTTATAATATACTCTCAATACCAAATTCGCTGATTAGGAAGCAGTCCACGAGTCACACCAAAAGCGTTATGAAATATAAGAGATGTTTTTCTTCGTAAATGTGTTTTCAGTTGCGTGTTTTATGTTATGTCTTTAGCTGTTCAGAAACTATGTAGCCTGCCTGGTGTAGTTCTTTTGAGTGAGTTGTACACGCACGTGGAATTTTCAAAATTCAATAAGTCATAATGCAAGGTCTAACGAACACTGGTTCTCAATTCCCTACTTAATAGGCGCCATAAAGTTATTATATTAAAATCTTTCTTTTAAAGATGTTTAGGGAATTTTTTAATTTAAAAAATTAATGTTCTGTTTCCCCCCTTCTCTCCTCAACCATTCCAATCCCCCCCCCCACCCATTCCGTATACATTTTTCAGCTTGGCTGGGTTTATTTTTAAATCTTTCTTTTAAAGATGTTTAGGGAATTTTTTAATTTAAAAAATTAATTTTCTGTTTCCCCCCTTCTCGCCTCAACCATTCCAATCCCCCCCCCCACCCATTCCGTATACATTTTTCAGCTTGGCTGGGCGCTAGTGACCAACTTGAAGAAGGCAAGTTTGTGTGGACAGAATCGAAAACGCCCCTATCGGGAGACGACGGCTGGTGGGCTTCCAATCAGCCGGACAACAATGGCGGCAAAGAAAACTGCGTGCACATCCCGTTTGGGGGTCAGATGAGACTGAACGACATGCCTTGCACGACATCGCAGTTCCCGCTTTGTCAAACAAGTAAACAAATTAAAACCTGTTTCCATCTCAGACACCTTATAGCAGTGGCTCTCAACACTTCAAATGACGCGACCCTTCAATACAGCTCCTCGTTGTGTGGTGAATCCCCCGACCATAAAATTATTTTCGTTGCTACTTCATAAATGTGGGGGTTTTTTTTCGATGGTCTTAGGCGACCCCTGTGTAAGGGTCGTTCGAGCCCCACAAATGGGTCGCGACCCACAGGTTTAGAACCGCTGCCTTATAGCTATAAATATTTTAAAGCAGGTGAGGGAAACGACACGTGCTAGTTTCAAAACAAACTATCCAATGGTTCAACGGTCTCACGTTCATTTATTCATTTTTAATTGGTCCAGTAATGAGTCTATTCAATTTCAATAAGACTATATGTACATATTGTTTTGCTTTTTAAAAAAATTCTTTGGTATTCACACAGTTACGTTAACTTAGTCTTGATACTTACATTCATATCAAACTTCATGAGAAAACTTGAATTTTTCAAAAAAATCCAATGCTGGATTTACCCACAATCTAAATGGGCTACAGATTAGGAACTTTCAATTTTTCTTACATGTACCTATAAGCTAAATAATCTAAAGCATAGGGCCTAACAATCTGCTTCAGATTGACATATATTAAAAGAGAAATGAAACAATCTATAATATACCACATATTGCAACATTGCAAAAACTATATACGAGAATACCCATTCTAAGTCTTTCATACCTAGCAACCATAGACAACACAGGCCAATACACATCTACAAGATAATAGCTAGATAGACAACATCACCCTAGCAGGTGTTTGCGAAATAAATATGTCTTCAAATCAGTTTTGAAAGACACAAGTGACTGGCTGTTTCTGAGAGTGACAGGATGGGTGTTCCAAATTGTTGGGCCAGCAAATGCGTCCCTCGTAAGCCTCAAGGCGAACAGGTGGTATCGAGAGTTTGCCACTATCAGATGAGCGGAGTTGTCTAATGGGTACATAAGGCGTCATCAGCTCTTTGAGATAGGACGGTGCCAGTTCATGTAAGCAGCGGTAGCAAAAGTTGCAATTTTGTACTCTAACGCGGACCGGCAGCCAATAAAATAAAGACGGATTGGAAAGAGTTTGATGGCGATAAAAAAATAATTAAATTTTAAACAATAAAAAAATAAATCAAAAACAAAAAAAATATTTTTTTTTCAATAAATTGTTGTTGATTTATTTATTTTTGCTGTTATCAATTTTTTTCCAATCCATTTCTACCTTCTTTAGGAAATTAGAAAAACAAATTAAGATTAAACCTAATAAAAATTGTTTAATCTTACTTTGTTTTACTGATTTATTATTACCCGTTTGTCTTCTTTAGCTTTGCCAATGCGGCTTTGTGTCTATGCTCAATTTATATTTTAAAATATATTTTTTATGTATATTTTTTTATGTAACGCCATGTTGAGATTGTCGTTGTCCGTATATCTCTGAAGTCCGTATATTTCTGAAGGCCACTTCGCGTGATCATACTAATAACATGTCTGCGAGGTAATCCATCATTGTTCCTTTATCAGAGGTTCCCAATCTTATTTGGCCTACCGCCCCGTTTTCGGAAGAAGAAAAAGTTACTCTGGGCCTCCTGAAATATTCACTCTTAAAGGGAACAAACAGAAAGGAGCGCCCATCTCTCTTTCTACCTAAGTCCTAAAATAGAGCCAAGAAAAATGTTGTACATAAGACACTTTGAAGCTTGAGATTATACACTTATTTTGTACAAACATAGCAAATGAATGCACCCGAGGATCTCCCCAGCGCAACCCTGCCCCCCAAAAAAGGGGGTGGTACCGCCCACTTTGGGAATCACTTACCTACATTGGTAGATTCGATAAAATTGTTAATCAAGTTCATGTGATATATTAACTTTTTGAACCCCCCCCCCCAAAACAACTAATGGATATATTTTTATTTGTATTATTTGTTGGGTTTTTTTTGTTTGTTCAGCCCGGGTTATTAAATTTACCTACGGATAGAAATGTTTTAATTTCACATGTTAAAAGTAACCACAATTTACTTATGTCCCAAAAAATAAATAAATCTGCCACCTAAACATTTGTCTGGATATCTATTTTTTTTTCTCAGATGTCAATCCTCATCAGTATGTGGCTGTCGTCCCCAAACTGTCCCCAAACAGCTCACGTGAAGGCTATCTTCAATTGACCGCTGGGTACAGTTCCATTGTACACACTCAGTTCGTATACGGTGATATGGGAATTAAAGATCAACTACTAACCTTGACTAGTGAGCATGCATTGCTGGTGGACTTGAGCTCTTCACTTTCAATTTCTGATACAGGTAAAAAAAAAGTCTTGTTTTTTGTTTTTGTTTTTTTTAAATGACTAAACATCTTGTATTATAGCACTATGCAACAGTTACAATTTGCGCACATCTTGATGCCTGAAAATCATATACACGAATTTTTCTCATGTGACATACTCAGTGATTATTCCGATATTGAAATACGCGACAAAAAACTTAGTTAAGAGCAAATATAAAGCTTGATATACACATATTTTTTTTTTAATGTCAGCTCTAATTTATTTTCCTATTTTATATTTTTATTTGGTATATAAACATTTCAGATTTAAAAAAATGTCATGTCCCCGATGCGGATTGAAACGTGAAAACAATGTTTAAACCTCTGTTACTGCTATGAAACAGCGTGTAAAACCCAGTCACTGTTAAGGCTTAAACAATGTGTAAAACCCCAGCTACTGTTATGACTTAAACAAAGTTTAACACACCAGTTACTGCTATGAAACAAAGTTTAAAACCCCAGTTACTGCTATGAAACAATGTGTAAAACCCCAGTTACTGCTATAACTAAAACAGTGTGTAAAACCCAGTTGCTGTGATGACTCAACGATTGTGTAAACCCAGTCACCGCTTTCACTCAAACAAAGTGTAAAAACCCAGTTTCTGCTATGACTCAAATAACACAATGACTTTACAGCATTACAATTCAAATGACTAAACCTCCAGTCAGCGCCCTGTTTTCACATAGATGCACATCTAACCTAACCGTCATTACATCACACAGGCATTTCCTCTAGCTATGTGGAGATCAGAACAGATCAGCCGGTCACCGTCATCCTGTACATCATAGATAAGATCAACATGTTGTATAGCTCAACAGCTATATTCCCAACAAAAATATTCAACGGAGATCAGTCGGCAAAGTGGTATTTGTTATTTTCAGCTGTACCTGGGATCCGAGGTGAACGATAAAAATAAAAATTGGATTTGTCTAAGGGTATTTTTTTGTTTTAAAAAGGAAAATATCTGTGTTATTTATGGACGCTTTCCATAAATATATTTTTTTTATTGAAAAGTTTACTTTAGTTTCAATAGTTTACTTTAGTTTCAATAGTTTACTTTAGTTTCAATTGTTTACTTTAGTTTCAATAGTTTACTTTAGTTTCAATAGTTTACTTTAGTTTCAATAGTTTACTTTAGTTTCAATAGTTTACTTTAGTTTCAATAGTTTACTTTAGTTTCAATAGTTTACTTTAGTTTCAATAGTTTATTTTAGTTTCAATAGTTTACTTTAGTTTCAATAGTTTACTTTAGTTTCAATAGTTTACTTTAGTTTCAATAGTTTACTTTAGTTTCAATTGTTTACTTTAGTTTCAATAGTTTACTTTAGTTTCAATAGTTTACTTTAGTTTCAATAGTTTACTTTAGTTTCAATAGTTTACTTTAGTTTCAATAGTTTACTTTAGTTTCAATAGTTTACTTTAGTTTCAATAGTTTACTTTAGTTTCAATAGTTTATTTTAGTTTCAATAGTTTACTTTAGTTTCAATAGTTTATTTTAGTTTCAATAGTTTACTTTAGTTTCACAAGTTTACTTTAGTTTCAATAGTTTACTTTAGTTTCAATAGTTTACTTTAGTTTCAATAGTTTACTTTAGTTTCAATAGTTTACTTACGTCTCACTTTTCTTTGTGGCTAATTTTTCATTAAAATACTTCCTAACTATGCCAAAATATTTGCAACTTGTTTGGTCTTTTAAATAGAAAATCAGCAGGCAATATTGTCCAATAACGATATTGTTACGCACAGGCTTCTATTGTGAGAAATTAATCTCCTATTTTAAAGTTATGGCTCGTTTAAACAGTGCACAACAAAGGACGATACCATAGAGAAATACAAATGCAAAAATACGATACCCAAAACAGTACCAATTAGAATTAATAAGATTTAATTTAGTAATAATACAATTACAAACAAAAGAAATATAATTATAAATCATCACCTCACAGTATGGTAGATCTTGTACCGGTGCACTGTTAACACAGTTAGTACAATGTGCCAATTAATAATGATGAATGAAGAATGCGAAATAAACACATGAGCACACAAAGAATAATACACATCTCGTGAAGTTAAAAATATCTATCAATCTCCGTCTCTCTCTGTGCCTGTCAATTCCTTATATATGTGGGTCTACCGACGCGTCTAGAAACGCCCTTACTTTTCTAATACAATCGAAAACCTTCGACAAGATACTAGGAGACATACTAACCATGTTTAATCGGAAGTCGGTAGTAAACAAGATACATCAAAGCTTTAACCACACCCACAACAAAAATTGCTGTCTACTAGGAGTCTAATGCGGGGGTCAAAGAAAGTTCACGCACGGGGAAGAAGTGTACTACATAACAATATGGAGGAATTAAAAAAAAAAAACTGCTTATAATTCACTTTGTTTCTCATTATTTTAACTATCATTTGGACTCCTTACGATAGTGAATATTTATTTATGCCTCAGTGCGAGTAGCTCCTTAATCCATATTCAGCCATATCATCATTAAATCATCAGGAAATTCACTTAGCGTCATAGCGATGTCAAGTGTTCCAACGGACGTCACGGTGGTATTCAACAGACCTGAATGTGGACCTCCAGCACTTTCTCTTGCACAGCTTCATTTTCGGTACTGCAGTTTGAGTCGTAGCTTTATTCGTTTGTTTGTTTGTTTGTTTTTTTTGTTTTTTTTAAAATCCTTTATATTAACTTCGATTTTTTTCGTATGTTAAAAAATATTCGGAAGGCAAATCTACTCATTTCCCGTCATCCTATCGAGCTAAAACTTGGCGCAAAGACTTGTAGCCAAAATGACTAACAATAACATAAATGCAAACAAATAATGTGGATAAAGGAATTTAAAAGAAAAACTTTGTTTTAAGTAGGTTATTTTTTTTTTATTATTTTTTTTTCAAAATTAAAATGCAGTGCATTACGTCCATAGCGAATGATATTTTCATTAGAAAATCCGTGAAACAGCGTGAAAAGACACATTTTTAAGAACCTTCTGCTCCTTTACACATGTTCAATGCCCAGGATTGAAACAGTCAAGCCAAACAGTTCTTAATACGTGTGATCCACATCCACAGAAACTTAGACTCCATCACGGCTACACTAAAATCCAAGTATGACGTCATGAGCACCAACCTTGAAGTCAAATTTGACGGCGCTATTTTGAGCGCCAGCCAACCTGTCGCTGTCTTTTTAGGAAGTTTAGAGGTATCTTAAGGCTATCACGATGTCAATTTAGAAATACCACACATTAATTGGGTTTGGAGACTGATTTTTTTTAGAAATTTGAAATGGATGCCTGTCGAAATTTGATATATATGTTCCTTTACCTTTACAATGAAAAATGGATCATACTTCTTGTTTTTATTTAATAATGGAAATGAAATAAGTAAAGTTATAAAATGTGTATTAATACAGTAAATTGTTTACATTTATTTATTAATTTTTTGGGGGTAGGGGAATATCCACTTATTAAATAAACAAATTGCTTAATTTTCAAAGCATAAAAAAAAATTATTAAAGAATTCACAAAACAAAGTTGAAGATACAACATAATATGACCTCATGTTGGATCAGATCCTACCGACGTCATACATCGGTGCAGAGTACGTGACGTTTCCATCAAATCCAGGGGAGGCTAATGCCAAGGACACTTTCAAGTTTGTCGCTGTGAGTGATTGGACTTTGATAGAGGTCAGCGAATTTTTTATTATTATTATTATTATTTTTTTTTAAAAATTGTTCAAACTATTCGGTTTTTCAAAACCAACAAGCGCCAAAAGCCAGAAAGGTCAATGTTACGATGGCATAAAATAGTATTTAAGGTCATTCAACGTTGGTTATCACTGACATTGGCGTCATTTTGGTAATGTATAATTCCAACTGGGCTGATTATACTTTATAAAAATAGTTTTTAATCTTACGCTGCACAAATAAATGCATCATAAAAAGTTATTAAACAAAGATTTGACTATCTTGAATGTAGAAGCATGTTTTACTCTCTATATCATTGAAACACTCAAGTTCGTGATTTTTTTTTTTTTTTGGCCCCCCCCCCCCCCCCCCCCCCCCTTTTTTTTCTCCTTTGAGACGCCGATGAAATTTTAGTGGGGCGCAAAAACAGGGGGGGGGGAAATTAGAAAGATTCTTTGCTAGTTTCTTTCATTTAACGTCAGGTTGTTCAAGAGTCGGGAAATGAGACTGGAGTCCTTAAGTCTGTAGGGGACGTTCTTCAAAGGAATCTAGAAGCAAGCCAATTCTTTTACGTGCTAGGAAACACCAGTTTCTATGCTTATAAAGTCTACACGAGTCAATCAGGTACTTTATAACACCAGTTTCTATGCTTATAAAGTCTACACGAGTCAATCAGGTACTTTATAACACCAGTTTCTATGCTTATAAAGTCTACACGAGTCAATCAGGTACTTTATAAAAATGTATTTCACTTTATATACGTTCCTATTTTTCTTAAAATGAAATAAACCTCAAATCATTTTTTTAACATTTATTTTTTGGAGGAAATTCTTAAAACTTTTTTTTATCTCACAGAGAGATCCTTTTGATTTTAAACGAATTTATCGCAACCCTATCTCGATTTCAAAATATATTTCCCGTAAACGTGCCCCCCCCCCCCAAAACGAAAAAAAAAAGGAAAAAAAAATGCAAATATTTTTTAGAAATTTGAAATGGATGCCTGTCGAAATTTGATATATATGTTCCTTTACCTTTACAATGAAAAATGGATCATACTTCTTGTTTTTATTTAATAATGGAAATGAAATAAGTAAAGTTATAAAGTGTGTACACAGTAAATTGTGTACATTTATTTATTCATTTTTTGGGGGTAGGGGAATATCCACTTATTAAATAAACAAATTGCTTAATTTTCAACGCAAAAAAAAAAAAAGTATTAAAGAATTCACAAAACAAAGTTGAAGATACAACATGATATGATCTCATGTTGGATCAGATCCTACCGACGTCATACATCGGTGCAGAGTACGTGACGTTTCCATCAAATCCAGGGGAGGCTAATGCCAAGGACACGTTCAAGTTTGTCGCTGTGAGTGATTGGACTTGGATAGAGGTACACGATTATTTTTTTGTAAAAATGTTTTTAATATATTCGTTTACAAAGTCAGCGAGTGTCAAAAGCGAATTCAGAACTCAGATATTAGAAAGTCGAGTTTACAATTACTTCAAATAGTGTAAGGTGATTCCAAGTTGTTTGGTTACATCACATATGTTTGTGCCATTTTTTCAGTAATATTACTTCCAAATGACAGTGGATTGATTTATACTTTTTAAAACAGTTTTTTTTTTAAATCTTACTATGTCTAAATAAATTTATCATAAAAATAATTGAACAAGACTTTACTATGTTGAATGTATCAACGTGTTTTACTCTCAATATAGTCTAATCCCTTAAGTACGTGAATTCATATTGCCCCCCCCCCCCCCCAAACACACTTTTTTCCTTTGAGACACAATGAAATTATCACGGGGCTAAAAAGATCTTTTGCTAGTTTCTTTCATTTAACGTCAGGTTGTTCAAGAGTCTGGACATGAGACTGGGGTCCTGATATCCGTCGGTGACGTTCTTCAAAAGAGTTTAGACGCAGGTCAATTCTACTACGTGCGAGGCAACACCAGTTTCTATGCTTATAAAGTCTCAAGGAGTCAGTCAGGTACTTTCTAAACTGTATCCCACTTTGAACATGTTCATACTGAAAAAAAAAATGAAATGTGTTATTTTAAATTTAATCAACCTAGTCATTTTTTAACATTTATTTTATGGATGAGGAACTGGCTTGGTTTTAAAGGTTTTAGTTAGATATTCTAAAGCTTTAAAAAAAAATTCCTTGAAGCCCTATCTTGATTTAAAAATAGATTTCCGTATACCAAGCCTCCCCAAAAAAAAAAAAAAAACCAACAAAAAAAACCAACAGAAACAGAATAAATATTAAAAATGCAAATAATCCTTTTTTTTTCTGGTTTCATAATTAACCAAAACCATTCCGGCCATCTACACACTGATTCCTATTACACGTGCTTTTCTCCAGCCCTAGACTAACTTAATCAATGTACTTACATTTTTATTCGTTTTCAGTGTTTTCTCATTGCATCTGCACATTAAAATTTCTGCGAGCAAATATCAAAATAATGCACATTAAAAAAAAAAATATATATATATATAATACAAATTTTATAAGCTTATTTTGTGATTATTTTTACTAAAAAGAATTCGAAGACATTTTGAAATAATCATGTGATTAAAACATTTTTTTAGGTGAAAATGAACGCTTCTGCGTAACACAATTGTTACCTTCGAAGGCGTGGCGAACTCGGTATGACCTTGGCCTCAACCTTAAAATCCTCTCCACTCTAGATATATTCGTTTACATTATTGTCGAAACTCATCTGACTCAGTTCTTCGAAGTCGCTGGCGTACCCACAGCTCTGAACACTTGCAGTATCGTCAAAGGTAAGAAACGGATTCAGCGTGTTTCTTTTTCTCTATTTTATAAAATTAGAAAAAAAACAGAATTTTTAAGCGATAGAATCTGATCTGCGAATCATCTTCGAATGATTGGCCTGTTTCTTCTAAGAGCTGTGATCACCGCATGACCCAGTAACCCCTTCAAACAAAAGGGGATGATAATGCGTGCTGCAATTTTATTTCATTTATTTAATAGTTACTTCCCTTACAGCACAGCAGACTCCCCCCTAGCCCAGCCACTTTGTCACACATCTAAGTTGCCATGTCGTGTTGGCAATGGTATCGCCGTCGGAGCAGTTTAAATGATATTGCTGCAAGGTTGACTTGGAACTCTAGAATCGACTAGTGAAGATCTGGCGCGTATCCATTTTCTTATTCGAAGAATTTAAGTTGGTGTCCGTTAGTTTCATCTGTCGATCAAGGGTGGTCAAGATTTCATAAAAAAATCTTCGATTTTGGCAGTTTAAAACCGGGCGGACAAGCAGGAGCATCATTTCAGGGTTTTTTGCGGTGGTTGGGGGGGGGGGGNNNNCAAAGCTTGGTCGGCTTGTTAAGTTGTTTAGTACTGGAAGAGTCACAGTACATAGCAATTTAAGTAAAACCTACAAATTCAAAAAAAAGGAAAAAGGAGGGGGGGGGGCAATGCCTCACCCTGCACTACCCAAATGACGTCCCAGGGGACAGCGAGCGTACGCGTTGATAAGCTCAAAGAGCAACTATTAATCGACCATATTTAAAACGCAACAATAACATGATAACTTTAGCATAGCTGGGGTTAGTGACACCCGGGGTTGACCAACGCCCCCTTTTCCTGGCTACTGCATAAAAAACGAATATAAAATTAGTAAAACATAGTAGAGTTAAACATGAAGAAAGGAACGCAACAAAACAATGAACGTGTCGGCAGGAAGCCTTCGTCAGCGAACAAAACACCAGAAAAACAGTATTTAAAAAAAGGCACTTAGCTTAGAAGTAGTATCCGTTGGCAGCCATTAAATAGTTGAAAATGAAAACTATTTCTTACAGCTTTCTTTCACCTACTACAAAAACAATTTTACTCCATGCCTAACACGTGTTGTTGTTTTTTCCAGGAAGTATTTACTCCGGTTGTTATATCCACATCAACACAACGACACAAAGCTACTATCACATCGGATTCGTCAAAAACCAAACCAAGTTTGGCGCGTACATGTTTGCAACCAATTCACGTTCAGTGATGTGCCATCCATTGGGCATCTCTGACACCCTTGAACCTCCTGAGGTATGGTGTTGTTCAATGGATCAACTTGATGTTGTTGATTTAAAAAAAAAATCTTTATCAACAGAGCGATGATAATTTCGTAATGGGCGTGTTACATTTTCTTAAAAATTAGGATGTCATTTTTTTTTTTTGGGGGGGGGGGGCATTTTTTTTATAAAAACAATTTCAGAGAACCTGTAGGTAAAATGTTCTGTTATGTGTGTCCGTCCATCGAAGCGATGAGGACCTCATTGGTCATTCTAGGTTAGATGAATCTATGAGTGGACGTAACAGTGATGATCAGGCTGACCCTTATTATAAGAGGTATAGAGCAGAATTTTTAAAAAAATTATCATATCCCGCAGCGATGGTGGCGCTGAACATCGCATATGCAATGTATCTCTCTTTATCGAATTGTTCTGTTGGACAGACCCTTTTCCCCTAATATCACACAAATAGATATCTCCTTTAACACGTCACGACTGATGATGCAACCGTCCAAAGAGGTGTCCAAATATTATCAATATATTTAAAAATGTATTTTTAAAATTATTATAATTGTTTAATTTAACTTCTCTACTCTTTAGTAGCAAAAAAAAAAAGTTAACAACTCGTAAATTGAAATCTTTACACTTAGCTTTGGAACAGAACAAATCGACCTCTAGTCACTACTTATAATGACACTAAACCATTTAAGTTCTTTCTTTGAAAAAGTATATTAATTTTTTTAGTAAATGATAGGAACCATTAAAACTGCAAAGTTAATTCCATTAGGACTCGGTGAATATGGACAAGATATGTTTATGGACAATTTTTTTTTGTACAGGATCTTAGCACTGACGATCGACAAAGATATCTTGATCGTCTCATCAAGAAAAACGTGCCTCAGACATGTGACACCACCACCACCACCACACCTCCCACTACAACACAGTCAGTGAACGTTCATGAATCCTCCTCTGGTGTAAGTGGAAGGAGCATCACGTCCGTCACGGTGGGATTAAACCCAACCCGCCTTACAGAATTATTCAACAATTCAGGTGTCAAGGACGATCCCCGATCGCTGTGGTCGAATCTCACAAAGATATCAAAGGTAGAGTTGGTGACGCAATTAAGGAAAGACATTATCAAAGCCCTACACGTAGATGAGCGCAACACGTCCGCTTACTTGAGGACCAAAATCTCAGTGCCGGACTACAGGGCGTCATCTGTGGCGGTGGGTTCAGTAGGGCTGGCGTTTTTCGTTACAGTTTTCGGGCTCGTTCTCCTTTCAGACTTAATTGGTCTCCTGCACTACATAATCTCATCAATAAAATGCAAATGAGAATTCGGTACCCTGCACTACATAATCTCATCAATAAAAGTCAATTGAGAATTCGTTCTCCTACACTACATTATCTCATCCATAAAAGTCAAATAAGATTTCTGCCTCCTGCTCTGCATAATTTCATCCATAAACTTCAAATCAGAATTGTATCTCCTGCATTACATTATCTCATCCATAAAAGTCAAATGAGAATTCTGCCTCCTGCACTACATTATCTCATCGATAAAAGTCAAATCAGAATTCTGTCTCCTGCACTACATAATCTCATCAATAAATGTCAAATGAGAAGTCAATTTCCCGCACTACATAATCTCATCCATAAAAGTCAAAAGAGAAGTCAATTTCCGGCACTAAATTATATCATCCATAAAAGTCAAATGACAATTACACAATGCCTAAAAACAAACTTTTCTCATATGAATCCTGTATAAAATGTAACATCGAGCAATGGTTCGGGGGAAAAGGAGGGGGGGGGTGGTTGTGCTCACAGTTTCACAGTGCATGCATACAGCAACGCACCTTACACGAATTCAAATTAATGCTCGAACCCCAAAGGCTTAAAACTGTTTAAAAAATTTCACGCCCCTGAACTTTAGTAATATTCTAATGACCCACCAGCTCTTACGGCGCAGAATTATTTCACCAAAAATTCCAAGAAAAAAAAGAAAATATTTCGAACCAAACGCACGTGCGATTTAAAAACAAAAAACAAACGCATTTAGCGCAGTTACCGGGAATTAGATTTCGTGAAATCAGCATCAGCAATTTTAGCATACAGCTTACATTTACTTTGTTAATCTTCACTTATTTTGTTAATCTTCACTTATTTTGTTAATCTTCACTTATTTTGTTAATCTTCGCTTATTTTGTTAATCTTCACTTATTTTGTTAATCTTCACTTATTTTGTTAATCTTCGCTTATTTTGTTAATCTTCACTTATTTTGTTAATCTTCACTTATTTTGTTAATCTTCACTTATTTTGTTAATCTTCACTTATTTTGTTAATCTTCACTTATTTTGTTAATCTTCACTTATTTTGTTAATCTTCACTTATTTTGTTAATCTTCACTTATTTTGTTAATCTTCACCTTGAAAAAGAGGAAAACTGATTTTGGGGGGTTGGTTTTGAGATTGGATTAAAATTTGAAGGAATGTGTTGTTATCGGCAACGAGTCTATGTGCTGAGTTTCAGCTTGATAGGTTGTAGGGAAGTGGGTCAATTAGCCTTCGGAAGATTTTGCCCTAAATATACGAAAGCGAAGTTAACATAAAGTATTTAAAAAGGATGTGTGATTTTTTTAAAAGGAAATCCTATTCTTTTATTGAAATTATTCACATGTTTTTCGATGGCTGCTATTTTTTGTTTGGTGGGGGAGGTGGGGGTGGGTTGGGATGTTTAGTTTAATTTAGGAGTTGATTCAGCTTTGAGTTTTGTTAAGGGAGGGCAGCGGGCGTATAGATGATAATTCCTTTATGCCAGCTGTTGGCTCTGATACGTAATCTGCCCATTGGCGTATCTAGGGTTAATGCCACCTTTGGTGGCGAATATTTTTGCTGCCCCCTCCCACCTGCAGTTGGCAAAAAATACCACCCTTACATGAAACGAAACAGGAAAATGTGTCTCCCCTTCTGCGCCAATGCCGCTGCCCGCCCCCTACATATTTAATGCCCCCCTGGCAATTGTTAAAAGAAACACTGCTCTCGGGTCTATAAGAAAAGGTTGTCAGTTGTATATAATTTTCTAACATGTTTTAACATACAAAAAAGTAGTGAACAGTTCAAAAATAAACGTTATGTTATAAAAAAAATTTTTAACAGAAATATCAGCGTAATTTTAGAGCACTCTTGTTTTTACAACATCACAATTCTATTTCTTTAAATATTAAATTATTTGATTAACAAATGTAAGTCTTTTTAACTTTCGCTTGTGTGTTTTACTATTATTCCTATTAGTATTATCACTGTAATTATAAAGTAAAATGACGTCCAATTTGAAAAGTGGTGGAGAGCCCAAATTGTTACCTCAATAAATCAATACATTATCCTTCGTATCTGTGTTAAGTACTTTTAAAATATTTTTTTTTTTAAATTGGTTTTTCAATTTAATCTCTTATATTGGACTGTGCACGACTGTGTACATTGACCTATTCGTTTTTTTTAATAAACGAACTTGATCATGGCCTTAGTATGTTGTTTTAAATATTTATATAACCAACTTATTAAACATTTGATTAAACGATATGATTTTCACTCATTTTTGGTTCATGTTTGCATATAATTGTAATTTAAATCTGTAAAATACAAACACACTGTGAAATAGTGTCTATGATTACCTTTGTTCTGTGATAAAATAAAATATGAGTTTCGGAGTGTCTAGTAACTAACCTAGGTGCTGGGTGGCCGAGCGGTGTAAACTGTCTCAATCCAAATAGCTGGTGGTCTTGAGTTCAATCCCCATCTCAGAACCCCGGGACTCATTTGGATGGGACTCATTTGTCTTGGTCGGCAACCCATCTAAGAGAAGGCAAACTCTGAATTTAGGAGCCAGAATGATCAACAGATATAAGAAGAAGAAGAAGATTTTATTAATGAAGATGAGGATCTTCAAAGCACGAGATACCGACTCTGTCTTGGCTCACCATTGCAGTGCTACCTATGGGTGGTGTCATTCTTGAACCTAATTTCACTGGAATAAGTGTTGAACCCAGATAGGTTAGGAAGTGACCTCATTAGTTCAGCCTGATAGGACAGCAGAGAATGTTCCTCGGCCGTCTACGTCAGATTTAGAGTAATAGGCCTACGGCTGGGTAGATTCTTAGTCTTCCCCCCACACGTCCCCACAAATGCACGCTTTTTATATCCTGGAATTCACTGGAAGAAAGCCTATTTTTAATAAAGAATCTGAAGGTGGCTATAAAGGGCGCTTTTCCCAACATTGTTTTATCGATCTTAAATCCAATTTAAGACGCAACGTCGCCTAAGCATCTAACTGGAGATCATTTACAAGTGATGCGTCTGACGATGAAATTTTCGAAACAGTTAAGTACTCGGTAGAGAAAGCCTACGTCACGTGGGATGATTGGGCTATGGTTAACTTCCCTGCCGGTAAAAGCTGGATGGTCTTCTGAATGAGAGGAGAGAGACTTGATGCCTAGTGAAACGACAGAATCGTTTGATGCGAATTTGACTTAACGTGGCGTGTCCTATTCAACATGTGCTGAACATTTTTAAAAAAAAATACTCAACACAGGTCGATTGAAAATATATAAAAAAATATATTCTCCAGAGTCGGATACATTCATTAATTTTTCATCATTTCGGGCGTTTAGCCAATGTCGTTCTAACACGTTAATACTTTTGTCTAGCGAGAATCGATCCGTTCTCTTACGTTGACGAGAATTGATTATTCTGAAGACTCATGTTAAGGTGTATCACGCGTGGGACGGATGAATGTGCGGATATAGCAAGAAATGTTAAGCATAATCCCACAATATGGGGCTGAAATTAATATAAAAAATTAAATGCTGTACATTTTGAATTTAAGGTCTTCGTGCGTAATTATAAAGACACATATTCAAACAATCCATAGAAAACAATCCATAGAAAACAATCCATATAAAACAATCCATAGAAAACAATCCATAGAAAACAATCCACAGAAAACAATCCACAGAAACAATCCATAGAAAACAATCCATAGAAAACAATCCATAGAAAACAATCCATAGAAAACAATCCATACAAAACAATCCATACAAAAAATTCCATAGAAAACAATCCACAGAAAACAATCCATAGAAAACAATCCATAGAAAACAATCCATAGAAAACAATCCATAGAAAACAATCCATAGAAAACAATCCATAGAAAACAATCCACAGAAACAATCCATAGAAAACAATCCATAGAAAACAATCCATAGAAAACAATCCATACAAAACAAAGTTTTTGGTATAAATCCTATCTTTATCAGCATTTTTTTTTATTTTTAAAATTGTATTTTACTATTCTAATGTCAAAATGGTTCTACATTACAGAATTATTTCATCTAATATTTCGACAAAAAAAAATTAAAAAAAAAAACAAACAAAAAAACAGAAAATATTACTTATCAAACGCACTTACGATATTTTTAAGAATTCAATTTAGTTCAGTTATGGGGAATTTATTTCGTGAATGCAGTGTCATTATATTTCCTTCATCTTCGCTTTGAAAAAACAGGAAAAACTGATTTATGTGTGTAAGATGGTCAAAAGAATGTATTGTCATTGTCAACGAGTCTATGTGTTGAATTTCAGCTCGATAGGATGGCGGGAAATGGGTCAATTAGACTTCAAAAATGTTTGCCGCCACAACGAAAGAAAGGAAGAAACACACGATCAAAAGCAAAGTTAATATAAACTATTTAAAAGGATGTACAATATCCAGAAAAGTATACAAATCTTAAAACCTAAATAGAATTTCCATAAAATGTAGACCTTCGCTGGGAAACATAGAACTAGTTCGAAAATCCTCTCAAATTTTTATTAAAATCCTTCAAATAATAGACATTTAAAATAATATGACGCAGCTGTAAAGTTTGCTCATTCAGTTTAAAATAAGGACCCGTGTGAGGACCTGTCCCGTCAAGTGACGCTTTAATTATCACTAACAAAGGGACCCTAAGTAACTCATTAGATAAAAGCCAAGTAAGAATTTAAAAGTTGTCCCATTACAATCGGCTGAACAAAAAGTTATAACCAGTATATAAAAATTAATTAAGTTTCTGTCACTACACAATTTTGTGTAAATAACACCGGAGTCGAAGTGGTTCAAATAGTGACTAGTTTATTATAGACATTCAGTGACATTCACAATGCTCATTTATCTCATTTTGTTTCTTTCCTAATGACAGTTCTAGTTACATTCCTTCTTACAGGCCAAATTACATTTCTTCTTCAGTCCTTCTTAGATTCCTAATACATTCCTACTTACATTCCTACTTTCTTACAATCCTGTTTGATAGAACAAAACAAAAATATACCCTGATTATATTCTGCTTGTTTCATGGTGCGTATTTGTAAAACTTTGATTCAAATCAAGTAGAAAAAACGCTGACAGAATTGAGTTTGAAAAATTAATTCATATGTATTTTAAAGTCAGCAGCCTTTAACCCCAAGTTAAGAAGGTCATGTCATTTTCAGATCTAAAATTACGCCAAGTTCTATCTTAGTTTTCCTCCTGTTTTTTTTGCAAATGTCCTTCCATCGCAGCAGTGGCCGTTTAATAATATTTGCACACCCCCCCCACCACACCATGGTAACTTTCCATACAGCAAATTCTTTGGAATACGGCCTTCCTCCATTCTCTCAACATGACCTAACCAGCGAAGGCGCCTCTTTGCTAAGAGCGGAAAGCATGCAGCACATTTCGGCACGTACAAAACCCGCTCTTGCGCAAGGCACTTTGGCCTGCAATTGAATTCTCTAAATGCAGCGCCGATGTCTTTGGGGGAGGCTGTCTTCCGCTCACGACTGGCACATGTGGTCCACACTTCACTGCCACTTCGGTGTATTATGAGCACATATGCTCGGTAGACCTTTAGTTTTGTCCTTTCCTGACTTTTAGGACCTTACTACCAACTTAATTAATTTAGCTGCTTTTTTTTGTCATGTTCACCTCTTCGCCTAAGGATAGTTTAAGGATATTAATTTTTGAAAATATTATCTGTACCCCAACAAAGAACAACATATATGCTACAAATAAGCCAAATGGATTAGCTTGTAAAAAGGAAGATTTGAAAATGTGAACTTCCGTAAAACAATCCCTTGTACACACTTTGCTTCTTGTGTAGCTGCTTCCATTTCCCAACACGCCCTGTCCCCTGCTCAACATCTTTTATATTAATAGTACAAAGTGAAAAAAAAAAAGCTGCGAAACAGCGAGCTCCAAGCGTCACGGTCGAACTCCGGTAAAAGGGTGTAGGACTGTCTGTAGAAATGTCTGTAGGACAGTCAGTATGTAAGCGTACTGTTTAAAGATCGCAGATAGGATTTAGGACTGTTTTGTAGGCTTACTGTGTAACGGTCTGTATGTATTATAGAAATTGAGAAGTAACTTTTTTTTTTTAATAACTCTTGGACTCAGCGGGTATTTTTTCAACAAAAACTGCCCCCCTCCCCCGACTCAGCACTAGTACCCAAGGATGTGGATATTGATTCGCATGCCATTAAATTCTACGTTACATAACATTAATCCGCTATTATTACACTAAACGAGGTTGTTTACAAATGTTTTTATTTGATGTTACAACAAAATGGCACATGCTCATCAAATTGGGAAAAGTTAATTATTTTTATTATTTTATTTTGGATTTTGTTTTTTTTTTATTTCAAACACTCAACGATTTGATAAGCACTTCGGTGTATAACACGAGTGATTAAAAAAAACACAGAACATGAAATAATTGATCAACTCATCTAGGTCAGGTAAACCCACGTAACTGGGACGTCAGCCAGGGGCTTGAAGTTTGATGATAGTTTGTGTGTTATCTTGTTTCTTTCGGGAGGCTGTCAGCGCCAACCAAGACCGCTCAGGGCGAGCAATATGTTTAGCCGCGCTGCTGCTTGCGCACGTCCAATATTATTGACAGTTTATCTACCCACCAAAAACCAAAACTCAAAGAAGAAAAGTTAAAATAACCATTGACCACGACTCTGGCATATGGACAACTCTTTTAAAATAATCTAATTGTCCCAAACGGATTTTTGTATTCATTTTACTCTTATTTGATAACAGTTAGACGAAGATATTTTTTTTTCGACTCTATGCTTATTAAAACAGATTTTTTTTTTAAGGAACTGTACGAATTTTTTTTTATAAAACCTGTAAAAGTTTCTATAATGACGTAATATTTGAAAGCTAATACGACAATTATTTTAAGATATAGCCGTCATTTCTGTATCTATAACTACTATATTCTAAACCCTTTAATCTCTTTGAGAATCAAAATGTGAACTCTCCTTACAAAAAAGACTCAAATTTTATGTTTGATCTCTTGGAAAAATAAAACAATTGTTATGCAAACGACGGGCTATAATTTTTTTAAATCGTTTGGAACCTCAGTTATTTAAATTGTTGTTGTTTTTTTTTGTTGTTTTGTTGGTTTTTTTTTTTTTTTTTTTTTTTTTTTTTTTTTTTTTTTTTTTTTTTTTTTTTTTTTTTTTTTTTTTTTTTTTTTTTTTTTTTTTTTTTTTTTTTTTTTGTGAATTAAAATAAAATTTAAATATACAGCTCATCACAAAAATATACACAACTATTTCCTGGCCAAAGTTCATACATTCAAAATGTTTCCTACATGTCAGCAGTTCCGCTTGGTTTAAATTTCACATTCACAATAACATTTTAAGGAGACAATGAGCGTGTTTCACTTGGTTCGTTAGTGGCTGGAAAAGGTGGAGAATAGGAAATGCCGCTGGTCGATAACATGCTTTTGATGCCATCCTCAAAGTCAGCGCGCTCTGGTCTTCCGTTGAAATCTATTGTATAAAATAGTAGGAATAACCACAATGAGCTTCAGCGCATTCTGAGTCCAAACTTCAACAGATGGTGAGCGAACTGGAGACCTTTGAGAATGCAATACCTACATGGTGTCGTTGTGTTATACTCTTGGCTAAGTATACGTAGGTTGTAGGTAGTTGAACAAGTTATTTAATGATTTGTCTCTTTTTCATTAAGTAACTAAGTATACGTTTGTTATAGGTAGTTGAACAAGTTATTTAATCCAATGCCTCTCCTTAACTTCGTGTTCTGATTTTCTTATGATCAAAGGGGTTTAATAAAAACCTATTTTTTACAAATTGCATTCATCAATTCCAAATATGTAGATACTTTTAAATTATTGAAATTCCTCAGTGTTAAGTATATCTCATATTTGTATGCATATTAGTAGAAATCATTATATACATATCTTTGAAAGTTAAGTAGCATATCTCGAAATTGTGTACTTAAAAATAAATTCTTTACAGTTTTCCTGATAGTAGTTGTTAAGTCAGATCCATGCACTGTACTTGGAGACTCTATTTACGTCAATGGAAAATGTTTGAAACTGTTTGAAGTTCGTTCAACGTGGCTTGAAGCAAAGGTAGAGATGCGTGTTCCTTTCACATTGTGTGTGTTAAAATTGTACTTAAAACGATGTACCTTGCACCTAAATAAGAATATTTTTAAAAAAAATAATTATGTTGTTATTTTCTAAACACTTTGGTTCTACTTACCGTATTGACGAATTTAAAAACAAAATAACACTTTTGAAGTTTTATAACTAAAGGATCATTAATGTGACGTCGTTTGGGAATTGTAGGGTGAGACCTTCCCCCCCCCTCCCCCTGAATTTGCAGGATTTTTTTAACTTGCTATGTATTGTGGCACCTCCCGAAATAAACTACTTAACAAGCCGACCAAGTTTTGGTTCCCCCTTCCCCCCGCCTGGAGAAAAATCTGAAATGACACCCATGGTTTATTACATCCACATAGGTATTATATATCTCCAATGGGTGCTGACGCAGAAAGTAGATTTGAAGTCCGTGTCTTCTTAAATCCTGTATATCAGTTACGCTTTTGTTCGAGTGTTTCTTTTTTGTCTTGGTGGAAAAAGAAACTTCGGACGGCTAAATACCACCCACTTACCCTCATCCTATCGAGCTGAAATTTGGCACATAGCTTCGTTGCCGATGACAAAATATTTCTATAAATTTTCAGCCCAACTCCCCAACCCCACCCCCTCCCACTTAAAAAAAAAAGAAGAAAAAAAGAATATTTTCCTTTTTTTGCAAGGGAAAGTTGAAGGAAATATGATGACACTGACGTCAGGAAATAAAATTTCTGATAAATGGAAATCGTTTTAAAAAAAATGTAGTGCACGAGCGTTGGTGCGTAATGATTTCTTTTGTTTTTCTGAAATAGTTCTGCGTTGTAAGGCGGGTGGGACATCAGAATATTAATATAAAAGAAAAATAATTAAATATAACGGATTTATCCCAAAAAACTTTTCTTAGGGATTGTTTAATTTCTCCTTGGCGCTGATGACAAGAAGCGAGCATCTTTATTCTTGCAAGACCTAGACATTATGACTGGTTACATTTCGGAATAGGCCAATTGATAGTTCGCAAAACTTCAGTAGTTAAATCATGCGTTTTGATCATAGCTTTTTTTTTTTGGAAGCATTGTTGGCTATGTTGAGACTTGGAGACATTTAAATGAGAAGACATGAATGACGAATTGAAAAACATAATTGAAAAGATATTAATTTCAAGCGTAGAGAATGATTGGAATAACAGTTATTAAGAATCTTTGACGTTGACCAGAACAATTTTAGAATGTAAACGGAAATAATTTAACCGAAGATAAGGGACACCCTCGATAATCTTATGAAAGCTCGAACTTTAATGACCAAAATCACTTATGCAGATACATGTCTCAACACACCAACAATTAAATGCTTTTACTTGTTAAAATAATAAGTTCGTTAACTTTAAATGTGTTATTTACAAGAAAATAACTTTCTTGTAAATAACACTTTTAAAGTTAACGAACGTATTTTTTTAAAAAAAATATATAGTGTCTTTATTGAAAAAAAACTAAACACAATACTTCAGATATATGAGAATTACAAAGTATAGCACCTGAAACTAAAGCTATTTTTTTTTCTTCAAATAATAGAATATGTCGTGTACGGTAATTTGACTTAGAGTTAATATTTTAAAATGTATTTATTTCGTTTTTTCAAGGTGACTTGTGGGTTTAATATCTTCCCATTCAATTATTTCATTTTGTATAAGACATTATGTGCCACCCGATGGTATAATGGTGTACTGGCTGAACCTATCACTCCGGAGGAGAGGAACGCAACCATCACATTGGTGCAGGGCATCAGCACACCAGGTAAGTGGAAAAAAACTATAGTTTTCTTACATTTCCAGCTTTCTTTAAATTCTAGTGTTTCTTAAAATTCAAGTTGTCTTTAAAATTATTGCTTTCTTTAAAGTCTAGTTTTCATAAAATACTATCTTTATAAAAATTCCAGCTTTCTAAAAAAAAAAAATCTCCAGCTTTCTTTGATTGATCCCAGTCTCTTCTTGAAATGTCCAACTATTTAGTGTAGACAAGCCATCTGTGTCTATGAACATCAGAACTGTCTGTCAATGTATAGCCAAACTGTTAAAAGGTTCTAAGAAACAGCTATATAAAGTAATGTGAGGAATGTTATGCAAAAAAAAAACAACAACAAACAAACAAACACACTTTGACTGATATCAGATTTTAGCTAATCACACAACATGACACTTACGTGTTCAAAAGTGTCCTATTCTAAAAAAAAAAGTGTCCCGAACCAACTCAAAACGAATTTAATCACAGGACATTTCTAGCTTTAAAATTTTAAAACAAATCTTTCAAATGCGCTCTTTAGAAAGATTTGAGTGGCGCTCTAATCCTGCATGTAATATATCTGTTCTCCAATTCCTGTGATCAATCTAACATTTCAAGTTTTGTCATGGTGGTGTATTGTATCAACAAACGGAGGTTTTAATTTTGTAATTGAGGAATCCCTTGTTTACAACCATTGGAAGCGTTGATTGTATCTGCTTAGTGGTCTTATCTTTGCATAATTATTTACATTTCCTCTATTATATATTATCTTGTGGGTGCTTTTATGTCACACATAAAAAAAAATAATAATTTTTAAAGATTTTTTTGTAATAAAAAAAAAAAAAAAATTATATGACCCTTAAAAACTTAGATTTTTTTTTTTAATGAATTCTTTATAAAATGTAATAATTTTTAATTTTGTAATTGATGAATCCCTTGTTTACAACCATTGGAAGCGTTGATTGTATCTGCTTAGTGGTCTTATCTTTGCATAATTATTTACATTTCCTCTATTATATATTATCTTGTGGGTGCTTTTATGTCACAAATAAAAAAAAATAATAATTTTTAAAGATTTTTTTGTAATAAAAAAAAAAAAAAAATTATATGACCCTTAAAAACTTAGATTTTTTTTTTAATGAATTCTTTATAAAATGTAATAACTAGCAGTGGGGCAGGCGCTGAAATTTTCAAATTTCCACAGAACATGCATTCAAGTAACGCATTTCATAAGAATCCAAATTAGTGGCCCCCCCCCCACCCCGCCCCTTTCCAAAAAAAAAATATATATATATATAAAAAAATAATTTTAAAAAAATAGTAAACCAAGGCTTGTAACCGCACATTAGTTTTCAAGTTCCTGAACTCTATGAATATTCTATTGACCCATCCACTTTTACACTGTCAATTAAATTTAAAAAAAAATATTTTAGAAAAAAAAAAGAAAGAAAATAGTAAGCAACGAACGCACCAGCGATTTTTTCTTTTTTACCTAATCTCATTTAACCCAGTCATCGGGAATTTCATAGTAGCTTCCTTATTAAAAAACAGAACAAAAATTAATTTTGGGGGGTTTTGGCGGTTGGAGTTTCTGGCTACAAATTTGAAGGTGTGTATAATTTTTTTGGCAACGAGGCTACGTGCTAAGTTTCAGCTCGATAGCTTGACGGGAAGTGGGACAATTAGCCGTCTGAAGATTTTTGCCTCCCCCGCCAGTCAGTCAGCCACATGCGTAGACGAGGTCAATCCAAACGATTATAAAGCGCATGATTTAGAAACACATTTCTACATCATAATATGAGAACTAACACATTTCTACATCATAATATGAGAACTAACACATTTCTACATCATATTATGAGAACTAACACATTTCTACATCATAATATGAGAACTAACACATTTCTACATCATAATATGAGAACTAACACATTTCTACATCATAATATGAGAACTAACACATTTCTACATCATAATATGAGAACTAACACATTTCTACATCATAATATGAGAACTAATCGATGACAAATTGAAATAGAGTTTACTAAAATTCATTATGGCAATAGTTAAGTGAGGACTTGGAATATTTCCAGGTAGCAGAGTACATTGTCTGGAACGTTATCGAAAGCAGCAAATTGTATTTACATTCAACATTTTAAACGCCTTCTAGGCCCCAAATTTTCAGATTAATGAGGCACACGTTTGTGAATGCAACTATTCATTTTAATTACGATTACATAGTTAACAATTTCAAACGTTTCGGAAAATGATTTCGTCAGTAAAAAAAAAAAATTAATATACTTTAATTATAAAATAAATGTCCAAAATATATATATATATACCTGGCGTTGCACGGGATTGCATTCGGAAACACAACAACTTCTAATGCCTTAAAATTAACATTGAAATTAAGCGCCAAGTAAAGAATAAGCCCACACATATAGTAAAAAAAAAAAAGAATAATTTTCTCCCCTAAAAACACATGTAAAATAATTTTTGTTAACCTTTCGTTCCCCGGTGGGATCCCGATCCCAGAGGGATGCTAATCGGATCCCGTTTCTAGATGGGATCCCATTTAACGATGGCATCCCTTTATCTAGAGGGATCCGACCCAGTTTGGAACCCGATCCCGGTTGAGCTATCAGCGTTAATCTACAGATTTTGAATATGGCCAAGTAGAACTGGCAAAACTGGTCTTAGATATGCGGCAATCCTGGAAAAAAATATGATTAAACACTGCTGAAAGTTAAGGACCAGTATTGTAACTATAGGTTTGTGCGTGCAAGAAAAAAAAAGTAACAAAGTGCTTATTCGCACCCGGGTACCAGAAGTGAGAGTTTGTGATTAAAAAACTATTTAAAATATTATTGTTGGGTTTGTAAGACAAAATGAGGAATTAAATGAAAGATAATGGAGTGGACTATATGTTTGTAAACTTAATTCTTCAGTTTAACTAAAATAAACTACCACAAATGACATCACGTGGCAGACTGAAGGCCACTGTTCACAATGTTAACCAGTACAGGAAGTAAGACTTCAAGACAGTCTTAAAACTATTTTGGTTGGGATCGGGTCAACAATAGAAGATGCAGGTTTAGATGCCGTGATGATACGTCTCAACTGTTCATTGGAAACTGGGACGAATTCCACTAGAAGGGTGCCTTCAAAGACATTCTCCACTGCAGACAAATCGCAACGACCCAACCCCCCCCCCCAAAGCTCTTCCCTATTGTGTCAATGTTACCATTGTCGTTCAGTTTAACTGCAGCTTGCTCGCATCTCACGTCAGCCAAAAACAAGGGCTGCTGAATTTTTGTTTCCCTAAGGTCATTCACCACAGAGAAAATCTTGCGAGAGTCATTGCCTGCTGCCTTGAGGACAGATTGATCAGCGTGGCTGATGTCTTGCACACACATGTTCCTTGCTTTCCGAAAACGATAGTTTGTCTACGTCGCGACCGCTTATTCTCCAACGCCTTTCGGCTAGACAGACGCCCAACAAGCTTGGCTTTCCATGTACAAATAAAAAGGAAAGTGAAGGAGGAAAAAGAAATGCAAATGTCAACAAGCCCTTAACGACAGCAGAGATGAGAAGAACGGAAAGAAAGTGGGTGGAAGTACAACACAAAATCCCACCCCCCTCCAACGAGGAAAAACAACAACAACAATAGTTCTTAACCGCACGTATTTTAAAAGCACTGATGAAAGTAAAATAACTTAGCGATACTTTGAGCTTCTCTAAAACAAAACGGCCTTTTGTATGTTCTTTGAAAGATCCATAATATTGGCATGGGCCCAAATTTCTGAAGCTAAACATACGTGTCCGAGTCTCCAGACCGTGCTTGTTGTGTCACACCAGCTGAATACATAACATAGTGTTTCAAAGTTAACAGAATGCTGGCCGATTATTGTTCTTTATTCATAACGATACGGGATAGCAATCTCTTAGGTTGGTATACATAATTAGGGAAATTACCTTTCACCGGGTTTTAAGGTGCCACGCCTGACTGGGCAGAAAGAAGAGAATTGATTACTATTCCCTTGACAGTTAAATAAATATTTGGAACTAGATGTAGCCCGCCAAACATTGACGACAGCAATGTATGAACTTTCCAACTACTTAAGTTACTTGACAAACATGAACTGAAGTAACGCACATTTAAGAATCCCAATTCTTTCTACCCCCCTACCCCATGAGACGTCACTGCACACTTTTTATTTCACGCCCATGAACTATATTAAATATTCTGATGTCTCAACCTATTTTAACCGAAAACTTTTTTCACCAAACTTAAACTGAGACGATTTCATTTTCCGAAAAGAAAATATTTCACACCAAACGCAGTTGCGTTATTTAAAAAAAAAAAAGAAGTAATTTAGCTTAGTTATGGAATATTATTTTAAACGCTCTTGAACTCATTATTGTACCAAACTTTCTTTCAAACATTTAGAATTATTTGTAAACTCTCAATATCAAATTCGCTGATTAGGAAGCGGTCCATTAGGAAGCAGTCACACGAGAAGCGTAATATATATAAGAGACTAGCGAGGACCCAGCATGCGTTGCAATGCCACTCAAGTAAAAAAATGATTTAATTAAGTTTTTGAAGTAATTTTGAATTAGAAAATTATTTTTTTTTTTTCCGTTTGGTGCGTGCACAAATATATTAGTTTTTTTCGACGCGTGAGCAGATACAGCTGTCCACGTGAGATGCACGGATTCTCAAAATTTAGACCACAAACTTGTAACGATTGATCCACCCATGCAGTAGCTCTGTTTGAAATTGTATTTATATAGCTTACATAAAAATAAAATGAGACCTCCAGCCCCAAGCGTAAATTTTAAAATGGTTTTACTAATTCAGAAACCTACTTGTTATGTCACGCACAAACTGAAATGTCGCTTGTATTTGATTCAATTCCATCCACCCATGCAATAGCCCTGTTTCAACTTATATTTCTATAGCTCATATAAGAAAAAGAGTAATTTAGGACCCCGGCCCGAAAAAGGAATATTTCAAAATGGATAACCTTTGCGGGCATGCGCACAACTTACCAAAGTTTTATCGCACTCTGATGAATCGTATAGTCTGTCCGTCTGTCCGTCTATCGGCCTGTCTCCCTGCCTGTCTGTCTGCCTGTGTATATGTCCGTCCGTTCCTTCATCCATCCATCCGTCCGTCGACCGCCGGTCCATCTATCATCTATCATCTCTCTATCATTTATCTATCATCTATCTATTAACTATCTATCATCTATCTATCATCTATCTATCATCTATCTATCATCTTCCTTTTATCTATCTAAATTTTTTTAAACGTATCTCTTATTTGAAAATTACACTTTCACTTATGTTAAATGATTTGGTTTGATATTCACGGGTATAATTAGATAAATCTACCTACAATCTGTTACCGTTATTGATTTTCTTAATTAGTAAAATGAGAACATAACATCTATTTTTCACAACTGTGGCTCAGATCTAATATTTAGATGTCAATTTTGTTTCGTAAAATAATGTATTTTTTTGTTAAGTAGAAATAACAGAAAGTTAAGGAATTATATGATAGAAGAAATTCAAGAGTGACAGTTGGAGAAATATTTATTTAGCGCTTGCTACGATCCTTTTAATTATTAAAACAACATCTTGATGTTTGATTTGTGAAGTGGAAGAAGATATGTACGTGACACCTATATTCACTCTGATCTACAGAGATACTATTTCATTATGTGTTCGCTGATCAGTCGATAAACGTCGTGGTGCTTATTCAAGTAGTTCTCTGGTTCTTGTTCGGATAAGCACGGCCGTATGATGGATGAATAGCGTAAGCTATAATTACAAATCTATCAGTAACATCATTAAACGCACTCTTATACGATCGTTACAAACTGTAAGTCCATTGGATTTAAATTATTTTGTTTTTAACTATATAGTATAGTGCGTTCAAAAAGAAATTTGACGAACATTTTATCGTGTGAACTGGAAAAAAAAAAAAAAAATTGGACCAAATTTCCGTTCGATCAAATTTCTGTCGATCAATTTTCCGTCGACGAAATTTTTTTCGATTTAATCTCTGGTAACCCATTTTTACGTGTTAAGTAGAAGTTCTTCAAGTCTATGCGTGTGTTCCATGGAATATTCTAAATTGGAAAAGTCAAAATGCAAGATTTAACAGACTCGTTTCTCACTTTCCTAATCAGTAGGCGCTAACAATTATAACAAAAAAAAACATATTTTGATATCAAAAGATGTAAGGAATGTTTCTACTTTAAACACACAAAAATTATGTTTCCCCTCCCCCTCTCCTCCAACACCCCCCTCCCCCTAAACCATATACATTTTCAGTTTGGCTGGGCGCTAATGATCTACTTAAAGAAGGCACCTTCGTGTGGTCTGAATCGAACATCACGCTATCTACAAATGACAGCTGGTGGTTATCGTTTCAGCCGGATGACCACAGCGGCGACGAAGATTGCGTTCAGATTCCGTTTAGGGGTCAGATGAAGTTGAACGACGTGAGCTGCTGGTCATTGTTTTTCCCGCTTTGTCAAAAAGGTGAAGCAACTTTTTTTTTTCTTTTTTTTTTAACATTTTTTTTTGTAAAATTTGTTTTGCAACCATTGGGAAAGGGAAAGTCTTAGTTATAAAACTGTTTTCATCTCAGACACTTTATAGTTAAAAACATTGGGAATGCACCTACAAGAGCTACCCCATGCCTGTTTCTAAACAAAATATCCTATTGTTCAACGGCGTCTCCATCATTTTTTTTAAAATCAGTCTGTGGCAACGTGCCATTTTTTGTAAATGAATTTAAGTATCCTATTTTTACATGTCGCTGGGTGCCACCTATGTGGCAAGGGGCCCACCTTTGGGGGACAAAGAAGCAACTCCCGTGGCACGATTTTTGTTAACCCCAGTTGTGTTCACATTCACTGAGCTGGGCATGCCTGTCCCACGAGGCACCGCTGAACATCTCATGACGTTGTAGTGGCTAGATAAGGCGGGTGGAATTTAAAACCGGGGCCCCCTTTGTACCTTTCTGACCTGTGAGAGAGTAGATAGCTGTGTCTGATACCGAGTGTGTACCTTGATATCGTGTATGAAATCGGCTACATCGAGTCGGCTGCATGTGTGAGAGATTTGAGTGTTTGCTCAACGTTGGGCTGACACCTCAATAGTAAAAGCTATAGTTCTCAGACTTGCATTTCATTTGTGTATATAAACTGTAAGCCACGCACCACACACGGCTACAAGTTCAATAATGACTTTATTAAATTTAAATTTAAAAAATATATAGTGTTGTTTTTGTTAATTCTGTTGCATTCATACGTTAATTTAGATCCTGATACTAACTTCATTTCAAACTACATGAGAAAACTTTTGAATTTTTCAAAAAAATCTAATGCTAGATTTACCTATAATCTAAACAAGCTACAGCTTAGGACCTCTCAATTTTTATCACATTCACCCATAAGCTAAAAGGCTAAAGCATAAGGCCTCACAATCTGCCTACGTAGGCTATATATTACGAGCTACTTTCAAATTTTTGTAAAACATAGTAGCTTTCCCGTGGTTGGCGCCAACTTTTACCACTTTGGGTTGGTTCCGAAATCAAGTGTGTTCTTTCTAAACTCGACTCCGGTAACGTCAGGCAGTGTTCATTAAAACAGACCCAATAATAGAGTTTGTAAAAACACAATAATTAATACTTTTACTCTGAATAATGTCTTTCCTCTCAGTTCACGGTGACGTCGTCCGTTCCATGTTTACTCCGCCAAACCATGACAACCAACAAATTGATATGAAAGTGGAAATGATATCCCCCCCCTCCCATTATGCTCTTTGTTTTTTTTTATTTCTCCGAAAATAATTTTTTTTCCTCCCTCCTTGACTTGTGCTGTGCTTTGTTTAAAGTGGGGCAGAGTTGCCTCCATTCTTCAGCCTCTCATTTATTCTCTCCTCCCCTCTTTCTCACCTTCTATCCCGCTCTCTCTCTTTCTCTCACTCTCTCTATTTCTCTCTCTCTCTCAACGTCACCATCACAGTTTGGTTACATCCATGTCAAATAAAATCAGTGAACCTCTTGGCTTGGTTATTTGTTATTTGTTTACTTCTGGGCATGAGCGATCTTATTCATATTAGTGGAAAGGCAACACAAATATTGAACTAATTGATTCTCGTATAGAAATCTCATCAATTTTATCTTTTATCGGGGAAGGAATTTTTTTTTTAAGGGTTAGCTTCTTAATTGTTCATTTATTTATTTTTTTGTCGTCATCAAATTCTTTCCAATCTGTCTTTATTTTCTTTAGGAAATTAGTAAAACAAAGGTTAAAACTTTTTAATATTATTTTTATTAACCTTACTTTGTTTTACTAATTTCCTATTGTGCTAAACTGATTGCAGTCTCTCCCCTTGTTACCTTTTTATTTTCTTTAGCTTTGCCAATGCGGCTTTGTGTCTATGCTCAATTGATTTTATTTTGTAATATATTTTTTTTTTAATGTAATGCTATGTTGAGATTTTCACTGTCTGTATATTATGTCTGAAGGCCGTATAATTCTGAAGGCCGTATATTTTTGAAGGCCGACCATTTCTGAAGGCCGTACATTTCCGAAGGCCGTATATTTCTGAAGGCCGTATATTTCTGAAGGCCGTACATTTCTGAAGGCCGTACATTTCCGAAGGCCGTACATTTCCGAAGGCCGTACATTTCTGAAGGCGGCGTCCTGTGATCATACTAATAACATATCTGCGAGGTAATCCATCATTTTCTATATAAGAGTTCATCTGCATAAGAGGTTCCCAAACTTATTTGGCCTACCGCCCCGTTATCAGAACAAAAAAAATTTTTACTCAGGGTCCCCAGAAATAATCATTCTTTAAGCAATCAAACAGAAAGTACGTGCATTTCTATTTCTACATACGTCAAACATGTAGTCAAGAAACGTGTTGTAAATAAGACATTTTGAAGCTTGAAATCATACAATTATTTTTTTAAAAAAACACAGAAAATTAATGCACCCGAGGATCCCTTCCGCGCCTCCCCAATGGTTGGTATCACCCACTTTGGGAATTAATGATCTACTTGGCAGAGACGATACAATTGTTAATCAAGTTTATGTAATAATTTAAATTTTTGAAAAACCCCACAAAAATAATGGAGTTAATTTTATTTATTATTTTTATTATCTGTTGTTTGTTGTGGTTTTTTTAGCCCGGATTATTAAAATTACCTACTGAAAGAAATGTTTTGATTTCACAAATAAAAACTAACCACATAAGACATAACCACTCTAAAACTAACCACATAAGACATAACCCCTCTAAAACTAACCACATAAGACATAACCCCTCTAAAACTAACCACATAAGACATAACCACTCTAAAACTAACCACATAAGGCATAACCCCTCTAAAACTAACCACATAAGACATAACCCCTCTAAAACTAACCACATAAGGCATAACCCCTCTAAAACTAACCACATAAGACATAACCCCTCTAAAACTAACCACATAAGACATAACCCCTCTAAAACTAACCACATAAGACTCATGTCCAAAAAAAATATGTCCCATAAAAATTTGTTTGAATAATTATTTTGATTTCAGATGTCAATCAGTATGTCACTGTTCTCCCCAAAGTGTCCCCAAACAGCTCACTTGAGGGCTATCTTCAAGTGACCGCTGGGTACAGTTCCGTTGTACACACTCAGTTCGTATACGGTGATGTGGGAATTAAAGATCAACTACTAACCTTGACTAGTGAGCATGCATTGCTGGTGGACTTGAGCGCTTCCCTTTCAATTTCTGATACAGGTCATAAAAAAATATCTTTTTTTTTTTGTTGTTTTTTTTTGTTGTGTGTTTTTTTGTTGTTGTATTTTTTCAAATGACTAAACCTCTTATATGATAGCACTCTGCAACAGTTACAAATTGCGCACACCTTGATACCGGAAAATCATATACACAGTCATCATTGGTGTCTCGAAGTTTTCTCATGTGCCATACTTAGTAATTATTCCAATATTGTAAAACGCTAAAAAAAAAAACCTAATGAAGAGAAAAGTTAAAGCTTGATAGACAAGTTTGATAGACAAGTTTGATAGCGTGCTCTAACTTATTTTTATCTTTTATATTTATATTTGATATATAACCATCTAAAATAAGGGGTTTTTTCCTAATAGAGTAAAAAATGAAACAGACTCGTCTTGTCGCTGGTTCGGATTCAAATGTCGAAACAATGTGTAAACCCCAGTTACTGCTATCAATGTTTTATAATCCAGTTACTGCTATGACTTAAACAATGTGTAAAATCCAGTTACTGCCATGACTTAAAAAATTTGTAAAAACCCCAGACACTGCTATGATTCAAACAATGTGTAAAGCCCCAGTCCCTGCTGTGACTCAGACAATGTGTAAAGCCCCAGTCCCTGCTGTGACTCAGACAATGTGTAAAGCCCCAGTCCCTGCTGTGACTCAGACAATGTGTAAAGCTCCAGTCCCTGCTGTAACTCAGACAATGTGTAAAGCCCCAGTCCCTGCTGTGACTCAGACAATGTGTAAAGCCCCACTCCCTGCTGTGACTCAGACAATCTGTAAAGCCCCACACCCTTGCTGTGACTCAGACAATGTGTAAAGCCCCAGTCCCTGCTGTGACTCAGACAATGTGTAAAGCCCCAGTCCCTGCTGTGACTCAGACAATGTGTAAAGCCCCAGTCCCTGCTGTGACTCAGACAATGTGTAAAGCCCCAGTCCCTGCTGTGACTCAGACAATGTGTAAAGCCCCAGTCCCTGCTGTGACTCAGACAATGGTTAGCGCTATGCCTCAAATATTACAATGTCCTCGCAGTTTTCACATTCCAACGCAAAAACCTCCCGTCTGTACCCTGTTTTCACATGGATGCACATCTAATCTCACCGTCATTACCTCACACAGGTATTTTCTCTGGCTACGTTGAGATCAGAACAGACCAGCCGGTCACTGTCATCCTGTACATCATAGATAAGATCAACATGCTACAGAGCTCAACGGCTATATTTCCAACAAAGATCTTCAGCGGAGATCAGTCGGCGACGTCGTATATGTTATTCTCAGCCTTAACTGGGATCAGAGGTGAACAATGAAAGTTGTATTCGTCAAAGGGTATATTTTTTTTAAGAAAGAAAATATCTGTTTTATTTATAGACACTTTTTTTCCATAAAATTATATGTTTAAAATATAAGTTATTTTTAAAAAAAATTACTTTCAATAGTTTATTTGCGTGAAGATTATTTGAGCTTCTGTCATAATCTGACTCATATCGGCAATCGTAGTGGTCTTGTATTCTTTGAAAAAAATCTCAATCACGAAATAAATTCTCCAGGGGGGAAAAAGTACTTAGTACTCAGTAATATCCTTTATCAACTGTTTTTCACGACAACGTAAGCTTGTCAAAAAAATATTTTTCTTGCATTCTTCTCCCACTGCAACTTTATAAATTAAATTTTTCGAAGTTCTTAAAATGTTGGAAAACAACTATAAAATGATTCTATCGGTACAGGACCCAAGAAATTTGGGGAAATCTAAAAACACTATCATTAAATTTTGAACATGCACATCTGACTACATGTCAAGCACCCCCATGACAGACGCCAGTCGTTGACCCGGCGAGACCAGGAGTTGTTTCCCCTTTAACCAGCGTCTTACGCCCCTTTGACTTTTTTAAATTTTTTTTTTAATTGACTTCCTAACCCTGGAGAAATATTTGCAACTTGTTTGGTCTTTTCATGAGGAAATCAGCATGCAATATTGACCAATGATAATATGAAGGAATCAACAAAAAAAATAGTGCTTATCAAACTTGTGGTTTCTCATTCTTTTAATTATCAGTTGGGATCCTTGCAATAGTTAATATTTATCTATAAGTTAGTGTGACTAGTATCCTTAAAACATATTCAGCCATACCATCATTAAATCATCAGGAAATTCACTTAGCGTCATAGCGATGTCAAGTACCCCAACTGACGTCACGGTGGTATTCAACAGACCTGAATGTGGACCTCCAGCACTTTCTCTTGGACAGGTTCATTTCAGGTAAGTGTAATTGCAAGCGTAGCGTTATTCCTTTTTTTTTAAATAAAAAATTCTTTGCATTAACTTCACTTTTGTTCGTGAGTTGAAAAATCTTCAGAATGCAAATTTACCCATTTCCCGCCATCCTGTCGAGCTAAAACTTGGCGCAAAGTCTTGTTGCCTAATGCAATAAACCAAACAAAAAAACAAAAAAAACAAAAAAAAAATAAAAATAAATAAATAAATTAAAATTCACCCCAGGCTCGACACCCTCGCGCCCCAACAAGTTAGTTGCTCCTGTTTTTCAAAATACTTGTTGGTGCCAGAGGTTCAATTAAGGTAATTTACAGATCAACCTCTATAAAAAGTTGTTGTTTTTTTTTTGTTGTTTTTTTTAACGGCTCTACTCTCTAAACAAAAAACATTGCATTAAAAAATAAAATGTATTTTTGAAAAGGAAAATGAAAGTTATCTGAAACATGTTTCCGCCAGGGGTTTTCCCATTTACATAATCGCTTCTTAATTTTTTTTTTTTTTTAATTTTTATTTTTTTTTTATTTTTAAATTTAACACATTGCGTTCATTGCGAATGATTTTCATTAGAAACCCCGTAAAACAATGTTAAAAGACACATTTCAAAGAACCTTCTACTCCAGTACACATTTAAAAACATTGCATTAAAAAATAAAATGTATTTTTGAAAAGGAAAATGAAAATTATCTTAAACATGTTTTCGCCAGGTGTTTTCCTTTTTACATAATCGCTTCTTAATTTTTTTTTTTTTTTAATTTTTATTTTTTTTTTATTTTTAAATTCAACACATTGCGTTCATTGCGAATGATTTTCATTAGAAACCCCGTAAAACAATGTTAAAAGACACATTTCAAAGAACCTTCTACTCCAGTACACATTTTCAATGCAATGAAGCAAAACAATTGTAAATGTGTGCGTGATCAACATCCACAGAAACTTCGACTCCTTCACAGCTACAATAAAGTCCAAGTATGACGTCATGAGCACCAACCTTGAAGTCAACTTTGACGGCGCTGTCTTGAGCGCCAGTCAACCGGTCGCTGTCTTTCTAGGGAGTTTGGAGGTATCTTAAGGTTATCACAATGTCAATCTATAAATACTTCACATAAATCTGGTTTGAAGACTAATTTTTTAGAAAGGTTGTTATCGATGCCTGTCAAAACTTGATATTTGTGTGCCTTTCCCTTTATATTGTTCATACTTCTTGTTTTCGACTAATGGAAATAAAATAAGTAAAGGTAAATTGGTTTATTTATATAGAAAATTTTGTACGAGAACAGAATCAAAGCATTTGATTTCCATTTGTTTCATAATTTATTTTTAGTTTTACATTCATTTATTTTTTGGAAGGGGAATATCCATTTGTGAAATTTAACAAAATGCTAAATTTTCAACAAAAAAAACAACAAAAAGACAACAAACAAACAATAATCACATTACAAAGTTGACAGCAGAATGTTTGATCTTATGTTGGATCAGATCCTACCAACGTCATATATCGGTGCGGAGTACGTGACGTTTCCATCAAATCCAGGGGAGGCTAATGCCAAGGACACTTTCAAGTTTGTCGCTGTGAGTGATTGGACTTTGATAGAGGTAAGCGATTATTTAAAAAAAAAAATAATAATAATTTTTTTTTCGTTTTCAAAGTCAACAAGCGTCAAAAGCGAACTCAAAACTAAGATATTAGAAAGTCAAGTTGACGTTTGCTTCAAATATTGTAAGGTAATTCAAAGTTGCTAGTTTATGTCACTCATGTTTGCGTCATTTCTGGTAATATTATTTTCAAGTGGCAGTGATTTATTTATGATTTTCAAATCGTTTTTAATCTTACGATGTTTAAATAAATTTATTATAACAATAATTGAACACGATTTTTCTCTTGAATGTATAAATATGTTTTACACTCCATTTAATTTCATCACACAAGTACGTGAAGGTCATATTTCCTTTGAGACACAATGAAATTAGGGCGGAGCGAAGAAGATTTTTTGCTAATTTCTTTCATTTAACGTCAGGTTGTTCAAGAGTCAGGAAATGAGACTGGGGTCCTGATATCCGTCGGTGATGTTCTTCAAAAGAATTTAGACGCAAGTCAATTCTACTACGTGCGAGGAAACACCAGCTTTTATGCTTATAAAATCTATACGAGTCAGTCAGGTACTTTCTAAAACTGTATCACACTTGGAACACGTTAATTTTTTTTTTAATGAAATATGTTATTTTAAATTTAATCAACCTAGTCATTTTTTTACATTTATTTTTTGGAGGAGGAACTGGCTTGGTTTTAAGGGTCTATGAGAGAGGTTCTTAAACTTTTGACAGCACAAAAGAGCCTATTGATTTTCTTTAAATTCCTCGAAAACCAATCTCGATTTAAAAATATATTTCCCGTAAACCACCACCACCCACTCACCCCCAAAATAAAATCGAAACAGAATGGATAATAGAAATACAAGTAATCCTGTTTTTTTTCCCCCTGGTTTCTTTATTTACCAATACCGTTCCAGCCATTTACATATTGGGTCAAATTAAACGACTTGCTTTTCCCCAGCCCTAATAAATCAATGTACTTACATTTTTAAAAAAAAATTCGTTTTCAGTGTTTTCTCATTGCACCTGAACATTGAAATTTCTGCGAGTATATATAAAAATAATGCAAAGAAAAAAAACAAAGATAAACAACTTTTATAAGCTTATTTTGTGATTATTATTATTTTTTATTTGTTTATATTTATGGAATTCGAAGGCTTTTGGAAATAATTCTTTAATTAAAACATATATTCTTAGGTGGAAATGAACGCTCCTGCGTGACACCTTTGTTGCCTTCGAGTGCGTGGCGAACTATGTATGACCTTGACATCAACCTTGAAATCCTGTCCTCCCTAGAGGTATTTGTCTACATTATTGTGGAGACCCGCCTGACTCAGGTCTTCGAAGTCGATGGCGTTTACACAGATCTGAACACTTGCAGCATCGTGAGAGGTAAAAAAGGGGTTCACCGTGTTTCTTTTCATTTTTTTTTTTTTTAAATTTTAAATTTTTTTTTTTTTTTTTTAAATTAAACTCTAGAATCCGATCCGCGATTTATCTTCGCCTGATTTGCCTGTTGCTTCTTAGAGCTGTGGTCACCGCATGACCTCACAAAAAAGGGGTGATAATGCGTGGTGAAAATGTATTTAATTTATTTAATAGTTACTTCCCTTTTAGCACAGCATACACCAAGCAGCCAATTGCCACACATCTAAATTGCTACGATGTGTCGTGTCATGTCGTGTAGGGAATGGCATCGCCGTTGGAGCAGAGTTTATACGATATTAATGCCCGGTTGACTTGAAACTCTAGAATCGATGAGTTAAGGTCTGACGGGAATCCATTTTCTTATTCGAAGAATTTAAGTTGGTGTCCATTAGTTTTATCAGTCGATCAAGGGTGATCAAGGGTGATCGATTTCATAAAAATCGTCGATTGTGGCAGTTTATACCCTGGAGGACAACCAGGAGCGTCATTTCAGAATTTTTTTCCGGGAGGGGGTGGGGACCAAAACTTGAACGGTTTGTTAAGTTATTTATTACTGGAAACGCCACAGCGCCTGTACTACCAAAAAATGACTTGCCTACGGCAGCAAGCATACCTTCTGAAAAGTTCAAAGAACAACTATTATTCGACCATATTTAGCAAACGCAATATCATAATAACAGTGGCATAGTGCCACACGTGGGGAGCCAGATTTCTGCCACCCCTTACCACGAGACACCCTTCCTTGAAATCTGCATAAAATGCCACCTCTGCATGTAAAGAAAAAAGTGTGAGCCGGGTCGGACCAACCCCCCCTCCCCCCTTTTTTTTCCTCCCCCAGTTACTCCATAAAAAAGATAAAATTGTGTGGCAGAAGAATTATTATTGCGTTTGTCCTTTGTTGGCTTTTCTGTAATATAGTCGTAGGCCGTCATTTTTTTTTAAAATTGAACAAATTTAAAAAGACGCCATTAATTGTTTATTAATTCTCTCCGAGTGCCTGTCCTTTAACTGAGGGGCTCGCTACCCAAAATGTACGCTCCCGGGTACATCCCATTCATCTTTCAAACTATAACAATAACAATATTAATAATAATAAAGTTTATTTCAAAAACATCACCAAAGGCTCGAAGCCCGGTACAAAGTCAAAAAAATTTGTTACAACATTTAAAACAAACGCAACACTACAAAAACTAATTACAAGCAAACCAAGTCAAAGTCTCTCTACCCATTTCAACCCTAAGCAACACAACCAATATGCATTAACTGGAAAATATGGTAGACAATCATCCCAGAAGGTGTTTGATAGATATGTCTTTAAATCGGTTTTAAAGGACTCCAGTGTCTGGTTGTTTCTGAGAGAGACAGGAAGGGCGTTCCAAATTGTTGGACCAGCAAATGCGAAAGTGCGCTTTCCGTAAGTCTCAAGGCGAACACGTGGTGTCGAGAGTTTGCAACAATCGGATGAGCGGAATTGTCTAGTGGGTACAAATGGCGTCAGCTGCTCTTTCAGTTAGGACAAAGCCAGGTCATGTAAGCAGCGGTAGCACAAAGTTGCAATTTTGTACTCTAAGCAAATACGGACCGGCAGCCAGTGCAGCTCTCTCAGAAGTGTTTTAGCATGGTAAAACTTGCGTTTGCGAAGAACAATGCGTGCCGCATTATTCTGTGCTATTTGAATTTTATCCAGGAGCGTAGCTGGAAGACCAACCATGAGAGCATTGCAATAGTCCATGCGTGATAGCACAGATGCAGACATCAGCCTCTTTGTTGTATCAATTGTTATGAAGGGCCTGATGTGACTAATCCTGCGCAGCTCTAGAAAAATCGCCTTGCATGACATGTTAATGTGACTTTCCAAAGTTAGTCTTCTATCAAGGTAGACACCCAGGTACCGCACTGTTTGAGCTAACTCAATACGCACACCTGAGAGAGTAATTGATGTCGTGTTATTTGCAGATTTTTGCTTCTGATCGGTCGCGATGTGGATCAGCTCAGTCTTATTATCATTCAATTTGAGCTTGTTTATGGTCATCCAGTGGCTTAACTGACTCCACTGTCTTCTGTGTCATACTGAGCAGCTGAGGGAACTGAGAGGGGATCACGGATTGATGAAGTTGGATGTCGTCGGCGAACATGTGGTATTGCATGTCAAACTGCTTGATCTCTGCACCCAGGGGCTGAATGTATATCGTGAAAAGCACCGGGCCTAGGTCTGAGCCCTGGGGTACTCCGAATTTGATATTTGATTTCTTCGAGGTCAAGCCGTTTGAAATAACTGACTGGACCCGATTTGGCAGATACGATCGGAACCATCTCAACAATCCCTTGAAATGCCAAATTGACTGTGTTAAACGTCTTTAAGGGAGTTACTGTACACCATACATGCATCATAAATTTTCCCTTTAACTTTTCTTCATCTTTTCAATGTAAAAATTCATATTTAATTGTTAATTTTTAAAAAAAAATGCAATAAGCCAACAGCGTCCATTGAAGTTAATATATCACAAACTATATGAGTTGGCAGTTTGCTGTATAAAATATATTGAGAATTATTTAGCCCTGTAAATTGATTTTAAATATATCATTATTATATTCGATGAAAAGTTGTTTTTTTTTAATATTTACTTTAGTTTTCTTTTTTTGTTGTCTTAAATTACTAATTAGAAAATTATTTCTTACAGCTTTCTGTCACCTACTACAAAAACCATTTTAACCCATGCCTTACACGTATTTTTTCCAGGAAGTATTTACTCCGGTTGTTACATCCACATCAGCACAGCTACACAACGCTACTATCACATCGGACTTGGCAACAACCAAAATACGTTTGGCGCGTACATGTTTGCAACCAATTCACGTTCAGCGATGTGCCATCCATTGGGCATCTCTGGCACCCTTGACCCTTCTGAGGTAGGGTGGTGTTCAGTGGATCAGTTTTAGGTTATTGTTTTTCGTTTTAAATCTTAATCAACAGAGCGATGATAATTTTGTAATGGACGTGTTACATTTTCTTAATCAAATTTTTTAAAGCAAATTTGTGTGAACAAATTTCAGTGAAAGCATTAGGTTGATAAAATGTTCTGCTATGTGTGTCCTTCCGTCGAAGCGATGAGGATGAGGACCTCATTAGTCACCTGAGCGTGGTAAATCTATGAGTGGGCGTAACAGGGATGATCAGACCGACCCTTGCTATAAGAGGTCTAGAGCAGAATAAGAAAAAAACTGATCACATCCAGCAGCTATGGTGGCGCCGAATATCCCATATTTGATGTGTCTCTCTTTACTGGATTTTTCCGTTGTACTGCCTCTGTGTGCCTAATATCATCAAAAATAGATCTCTCCTTCAAAACGTCACTACTGTAGATGCAATCTTCCAATGAGATGTCCAGAAATCATCAATATAAATATAAGAACTTATTTTAAAATCATTATAATTGTCTGTTTTAAATTATTTAATACCTTGTAACAAAAAAAGTGTAACACCTCTTAACTTGAGATCTTTACATTAATCATTTGGAAGAGAACAAATCTACATCTATTGTCTATTTAGGACACTAATCTATTTGAGTTCTTTCTTTGAAAAAGATATTAATTATTTAGTAAATGATAGAAACCATTAAAACTGCAAAGTTAATTCCATGAGGACTCGGTGAATATGGACAATACATGTTTATGGACAATTTTTTTTTTCCTACAGGATCTTAGCACTGACGATCGACAAAGATATATTGATCGTCTCATCAAGAAAAACGTGCCTCAGACATGTGACACCACGACCACCACCACCACACCTACCACGACTACACAGTCTGTGAATGTTGATGAATCCTCCTCTGCCGGTGTCAGTGAAAGGAGCATCACGTCCGTCACGGTGGAATTAAACACAGCCCGCTTTACAGAATTATCAAACAGTTCAGGTGTCAAAGACGATCCCCGATCACTGTGGTCGAACCTCACAAAAATATCAAAAGAAAAGTTGGTAACGCAATTAAGGAAAGACATTATCACAGCCCTGTTCATAGATGAGCGCAACACGTCCGCTTACTTGAGGACCAAAATCTCAGTACCGGACTATAGGGCGTCATCTGTGGCGGTGGGCTCAGTAGGGCTGGCTTTTTTCATTACAGTTTTCGGGCTCATTCTGCTTCCGGACTTGATTAGTCTCCTGCACTACATAATCTCATCCATAAAAGTCAAATGAGAATACGGAACACAATTAAACAACTTCTAAAAATAAAGTTTGTCGTAATAATCCTTTATCAAATGTCGTATCCAGCAATTGGGAGGGGAGCACTTTATAAGAATCCAAATTAGTGCCCCCCCCCCCCTTTCCACAATCACAACCGTAAATTTTTTTCGTGGCCCTAAATGATATTAATATTTCAATGACCTTCCTAATTTTACATTGCTGATTTATTTCACCAAATAGTTGAGCCAAAAAAAAAAAAAGAAAATATTACACACCAACGCACTTACGATATTTTTTTTTTGTTAAGAATCTCATTTAGCGCAACTGTCGGTACTTTTATTTCGCGAAATCAGTGTCATCTTCTTTCGTTGATCTTACTCTTGAAAAAAAAAAAAACAGTGCAAACTGATTTTTGGGGGTTTTTGGGTTTGGGGATGGGGCTAAATATTTGACAGCATTTTTCGTCATTGCCAACAAGTCTGTGCGTCATTGCCAACAAGTCTGTGAGCAAATGTTGTAGCCCGATATGTTGACGGGGAAGTAGGTCATTGAGGGGTTCGAAAATTTTTGCCCTAAACACAAACAAGCGAAGTTACAATATAAAAGGGGGTGGGGGTATCTTTCTTTTTCTTTTTAAAGGAGATCCTTTTATTCTTAGTTAAATCATTAATGTGTTTTTCATAGGTGTTGTGGTGGTTATGTTTTGTTAAATCTAAGAGTTGGTTTGTCTCTGAGCTCTGTTATGTCTTTACTTCCTTTCATTAGGTTGATGAGCTGAAGGGAGATATTAGACATAACAATGTGGATATAAAAACCCTTTTATTTAAATTTAGGTTTTCATGTGGTGCGGCAAATAAATGTTCATTAACTTAAATAAATTTATTAAGATTGCATTTTTTTTATTCCTCAAATTTAAAAAAAAAATAATAATAAAAATACCGACCTAACTATCAATTTAACAATTAATTTTTCTATACACAAAATATGATGAATGAGCGAGAATTTTTTTTTTTCAATAAAGGCACTATTGAAACTACAATAATTGTGAATATTCGTCATTGCATTAGCCTGCAGTTTCAGTTTGTAAGGCTAGCTTAAGTTCTGCTCGATTGAAAAACATTTTAATTTTAACTTTTATTCCACACTATTAAGGATTGTTTTTATTCATTAAACATATAATTTATATAATTGTTTGAAGAGAAATAATTTTTATTTTTTTTTGTGTAGCGTTTTGTCAATTTTTGTATACACTACTAAGTTTTCGCATGCATCTAGAAAGCGTTTTTTTTTTTTTAAAGATATTTTTTAGCTAATCACATCAAAAAGAGATAATCCAGGTACAGAAAGATGGTACTAAACTATACTGAACCGCCTGGGGCATGGGCCGTCTACAAGAGTTTTCCCATTCATCTCGGTACTTTGCTTTCCTTTCCAGTTTGCTTCCAGGTGCATCCCATACTTTGTGTGTCTGACGCTAACTCGCATCTCCATGTATTCTTATGCCCTCCTCTCTTTATTTTTTTCCCCTGGGGATTCCATGCTAGGAAATATCTGGTGATGTCATCTGGTAGTTTGCGAAGAGCGGGCAGCATCTTTTCTCGATGATTTCTAAAGCAATGGGCCCCCTGATATGTCAATTCCAGTAAGTCTCTGTTGGTGATGGTGTTTGGCCATTTGATGTCACCTATGCTGAGGCATTACACGTGTCATTTTAATATTGCTTACTGGGGCTCAAAGAAAACGACAGTCAGGCCTACAATACTTATGGAAACGGTTTAAACTAAAAAAAAAATTTTATTTACAATTATCACGCAGTTTGAAAGAAAACACAAAAATTATTTTAGATAATATTTCTTATCTATGTGAAATAATTTGGTAAAATAATAATGAATTAAATCGTAAGTTATTAACATGAATAGAACCTAATGGACTCTGAAACGAAATAAAACAATGGAAAATTTATTTACTTCAAACTTAAATCCAATCAACATATCACATTAATAAATAAATATATGTTGATTGGATTTAAGTTTGAAATTGTTTTCATTTTAAAAAAAAGATATAACAATGTGTTCACTTTGCAAGAATTTACTTAATGATTGTATCGATGTTATTCTCAAATAAATCCCATTCAATCTGTTTGTCAAAAGTGTGGTTTTCATTGTATCCTTTTTTCACCTCGTCTTTTTATGTATTCAAGGACTGAAGTATACCAATAAAATACAGAAAATCTGTAAAAAGAATTTTAAAATGTATTACAATGGTATAGTCTAAATAACATGAAACCGAAGTGTTAATGCGATGAAGTTTGGTCACTTGGTGGGATCTCGAAAGGAACCAACAGCCCTGAAATGTGTATGGTCTGAATTCGCTCTGTTATTATAGTGCACTGTCATGGATAGACCTATTCCACGAAAAGATATAGAGCTTACCGAAACATAGAAAATCTGTAAGTCTGACAAATCTAAGTTCTTCCGGTCACTGTCGACCTTCGTATTTATAGTGAGGGAGTCAGAACCCTATAGACCAGAAAGTTTTGAAATTCAATCGCCACAGAGTATTCCTCATTCGTGGTACACACTTCTGGAAACGTAAACACACTTTTCCCAATCAAGGCGTTTTGGTGGCCGGGGGGGGGGGGGGGGGGGGGGATTGGAAGCACGTGTCACCAAGTTTATTGGTGACGTCAGTACTAAAAACAAAAGGGAAGGGGGTGGGTAAGGATTGCATGCTACCGCCTGAACAATTAAAAAAATTTGAAAAATTACTTTTTTTCTCATTTATAGAGTTTAAAAAAAATAATATTTTGCGCAGTTTTCTTGTATTTCTTAAATAATTAACCTTAATCTATTTTTTTTAATTTCTTTTAAAAAAGGGTTTTGAAACCAAATAGATACCAATATAACAGAAATACTTAAAAATTAGAATTTTCGTCGATTCGTCACTAGAACTGCCCCTTAATGTTTGAGGACGATTGTCATACAGCGCAATACAAGTTGTCTGCAATTTCAATTTATTTTCTACATTTACCTTTTGGGCTTATCTATACTTGAGGAATTTAATCTTGCACAGCAGTATCTGCAGATTAAAGACTTAACTCTTGAAAAAGTGTTGACCAACATAGAGGCCTTAAGATTGTTTCTGCACGAGAAACACTGTCACTTGGTGGAACATGCTATAGAAAATTCACTTTTAACATCAGACCATTATGGAATTTCAGTAGAAAGAAGTTTTAAGAAATGAGATTCTAGAGTGTATTGATAAATTTCATTCTACACCCTAGATCAGATTATCAGCGATCAATGAAGCAGCAGATATGTTTTGGGCTGTTCAATCCAAGAGTCTACTATCAGCATAGGAAAAAGAGTTATTGATGTTCGTTCCAAGATGAACTTCTTTCTATGATGAGTTACGAGAAGATTAACTTTTAAAAGAAATACTAAGGCTTAGGAGACACCTACAGGCAGCTGATATTAAATTTCACAAAGTCAGGGATGACTCAGAATTTGATGTTTTGAAATTCAAAAGCTGAGTGGCACTTCCTAGAATCTCTTCGAATACTCTCGCTAAGCCTTCAATTGTATCTTACGATCTGTGTTTCTGTGGCTCCATGTGAGCGGAGCTTTTCAACAGTAAGGTTTTCAAGAACTTTTTTACGCTCCACCATGGAGCAGTCAATGATTTCTAGTCCGGCACTTCACGTTGCTATAGCTCTTACATACATTTAGTTCTTTAGCCTCAAGAAGAGATCCATCGTGGATGTGGGGGGGGGGGGTGACACCATGAATTTAACGCACTGGGTGACACCAACCCTAGCTATGCCACGTGATGTCACGACGTAGTGCAATGAAGTGCTGTAACAACTAGGAAATATAAACATCTGAAGCCATGAGCCAACAGACAGGAGTTCTTACTCTTATTTTTATTTTTCATTCCAATGCTCACAATGAAACTATTACATGAAATGCGACAACAATTTGTGGAAATACACTGCAGGCTTTAATGCAACGGGGAAAATGTTTGTTTTTTTTTGTTTTACAATAGCAATCACGACAACTTTCGGCTCAATACCTTGACCAATCAAACAAGAATGAAAAATGTTACCTGACTTTAAACTGTTTGTGCAATTAATCTACTCAAGTTGGATCATTGTACAATCCCTCTTCAGATTAAGTGCCTCTTATAAAGAGTCACGACTAAGCTATGCGTTTTGAAACCACTGTACAGCGGTACACACTTGTCCACCAGACTAAATTTGGTGATGAAGTGGATCCCGAGTGAGCAGGCCCTCTGTCAGGGGCCCACAACCTCCCCCCCCCCATCCGTCCTACCCCGGGAAATGAAGAGGAAAAAAAGCGTTTGTAATCATTAGTGCAGGGACCTACCATCAAAAATAAATTGAGAGCAGTGGCGTAGCAAGGGTTGGCTCCTCCTGGGGGCACCAAAGCTTTTTGCCAACCCCAACTCACGAACAAAGAATAAAAATAAACCCTGCTGTTGGCCGAAAATGCGACAAACTCAATGTGAAGGAAAACGTGCTACCAGGGGGCGGAGCCCCCCTCCGCACCCCCTTTTTACGCCACTATTTAAGATAGATCGCTTATGTAACTGACTTGAACAAGCAAGAGGGGGGAAAATACTGCTTTCGTAATCATTTGTGGGAGACACAACAACGGTGACCTACCGTCATAGCTAATTGAGAGGCCGCGTAGACTTCCCACGCACAATAAAGTGTCCTTCGCGTACACATGTGCCGGGCCAAGTCCATCAGGTCTGGGCTGGGAATGCAGCGTACCATCCCACCACATTGTTATTGTTTGTGTTCCCTGTTATCATTTCAGGCTTTCCAGCCCGTCATTCCTTACATTGACTCGAAAGACCGTCATGATTGACCCCCAACAGTGGTGCTCGTGGCCGTCCGAAAGTCTGTACTTGCGAGCCTGGTGTAAATCTCTCGATTTAACTCTGGATTCACTTCTCATGGAACGAATGTATTGTCAAACTGCCTTGTTAGAAATGTACTGCCTTCAAACTAGGCTTTTGATTTTTAGTCGTGTTGACAAACCCTGTAATTTATTTAAAGTTTCTGATTGTTTCGTAAGTTTAAATGTTCTCATATACTAGATGTGTGTTTTGTTGAATGTTCTCATATAGTAGATGTGTGTTTTGTTAAATGTTCTCATGTAGTAGATGTATGTTTTGTTGAATGTCTTCATATAGTAAATGTGTGCTGTGTTGAATGTTCTCATATAGTAAATGTGTGTTTTGTTTAATATTCTCATATAGCAGATGTTTGCATTTTTTTAAAAGTTCCCGATCCACATGAGAGCTTTTCATAACACCATCACACTACAAGGCTTCCCTTTGATTTCCATTGCTGGCCATGTGTAGTTAGCTGTCAATTGACTTCCCGAGCACGGCTGTGATATATTATAGACGTGTTAACGCTGCAAGGGCCTATTCAGTGGGGAAATTCGTGCTACAGGGTCCGGTATGATTCAACGTATTTGTTTTATACTGAGCTAGATTATTTTTTTTTTAAAACAGTGTTTTAAGGTAGATCATTTGTTTATTATCGATTAATGCAAAATACATCTTCACTTATTTAGGATTATATATTTTGCTAATTATGCCTGGTAATTTTTTTTTTTTAAGTTTAGATCTATACCTTTCTTGATGGGTACGTTTGGAGTTACCTTCGACGAATTCTGTCTACAATAAAAAAAAAATTTAAAAAGGAAAGAAAAAAGTTCTTTTAAAACGTGTCTATTTCAGTTTTTTTTTAAATAATATGGAATGATTTCTTAGAATGTATCGCCTAAAACAGGTCAAAAATATTAATACCATAAAACACATACAATTTGAGATTTTTTCAATAATTCATATGAGTTTTAATGAAAACTGTTTATTATTTAATCTTAATTCATTATTTTTTTCCTATTCAAAAGGTCTCATTGTCTACGTGGCCCATTGAAGAAGACAACATCTCAGCAATGCTTCTACACCTGTGTTTACTTGTTGCCCTGCTACCTTCCCTAGCAAGTGCAGGTAAATGATTTCTATATATAGAGCTACACTGATTATTTTTCAAAAGTACTGACTATGGTTTCAATAGAAATGTATCATTATAAATGTAATGACCGTATATATACATACAAATTCATTGAAACTGTTTCTTAAATATTTTTTTTCCTCCATAACTTTCCATTAACTGTGTTCAAACTTTGAAATAGTAGCACTGGAATCGGAATGGGGTCCGGAGAGGGGGTCGGGGGGGGGGGGGGCCGGGGGGGGGGGCGGGGGGGGGGGCGGTTCCCATCGGGCGACATTTTTTTTTCCCTTTCATTTTAATGGTGAGCGGCACTCGGAGATTATGTTTTCGTGGAAATGGGCGGAAATAAAATCAACGCCCGCACGGGATGCACTTAACTCTACAGCTGCGCCACTGAAAATAAAATGCACAGTGCACCGTACCACAACATTTGCCGGGCGTACTCAAAACAATGTGACACGCTCGAAACGACTTGTGCCATGATGTGTTCTGCCCTTTCAGAGTCCAATGTTCACACCTTTTCGTTAAGCACTGACAGCTAATACGTAATTCTCAGCCCAGTGATGGGTCTTTGTTTGACACGTTAAACAAAGTCATAGTCAACGCTGTTAAAAAATGAATATGATATAATTTTCGCAGCACTGTATTCCGCAGGAATTAACAAAGGATATATTTGATTAGCTATAAATTTATGTCTGAATTTAACAATTCACTATTCAGAGAATGGAAGGGATTCAGATTGAGATTCGATCCCAAATTATTATTTAGCCGATTTTTTTAAAAATTCAATAATTTAAAAAAGCAACAACTAATTAATCAATTATGTTTTGAAGAAAAAAAATTGTGGAGGGTTTTACGGTAATGAGGTGCCGTAAAAAAAAAAGGGGGGGGGGGAGAAAGCCTTTGAGGAATAGCCCATTCATTTCATAGGTATGTGTTACATTTATATGTGATAATCATCTACAAATTAAAATTTATTTAAAAAAGCAACAACTAATTAATCAATTATGTTTTGAAGAAAAAAAATTGTGGAGGGATTTACGGTAATGAGGTGCCGTAAAAAAAAAAGGGGGGGGGGGAGAAAGCCTTTGAGGACTCGCCCATTCATTTCCTAGGTATGTGTTACATTTATATGAGATAATCATCTACAAATTAAAATTTATTAAATTCCGTGTGTTCTAAGAGAAGATATCCTCTGACCTAGAGGAAAAGCACAGAATAACTAAAACTACTTTTTTTCCCCATCTAGATTGCGCCACCAACATTGCAAGTTGTGTTGCTGACATGCTAAAAAATCTCCTCTCGCACGCACTCCTTAAACGAGAACTTCTTTGTGGGTAAATGTACTTTCTTTTATCTGCTTCATTGTCTCTATGTTTCTGGGTACGATTAAAAATGTGTGAGGGAAAACGTTTGAAGCAATAATTCTAATGAAGTGGGCATTTGTTGTTATTTATTTATTTTCCTTGAGATTGGCTTACTGTGAGAATTATGTAGCATCCCATAATAGGATCACATTCATTGGAAGGTTTGTTCATACGAAAATGCACTGTGCTGATTAGTGATATAAGGACACATGTATGGGATCACAATCACTGGAAGGTTTATATGTAAAAATGCACCATGCTGTTAATAAGAAATAAGGAAACAAGTAATTTTGAAATAAATTAACCCTACTCAGCCACACCAAACATCGTCTCGTTTCCACTCCAAACATCGTCTCGCTTCCACACCAAACATCATCTCGCTGCCACACCAAACATCATCTCGCTGCCACAACAAACATCGTCTCGTTGCAACACCAAACATCGTCTCGCTTCTACACCAAACATCTTGCTGCCACAACAAACATCGTCTCGCTGCCACACCAACCATGTCTCGCGGCACCCACACGTTTTTTACGCAGTGCACCGGGTGCGAAGTTCAGCATTAAACTATAGTTTTTTTCAATTTATAAATGCGATGGTCCTTTCATAAACTATTTCTTGCTAGCTTCACTTTACAATAATTTGTTGTGTTTTTTTAACAGTGACTTGAAAACCGGAATACGGTGCATAGTCGATCAGAACTGCCCCATCGCCAGCAGCGTCATGTCCAACATCGACTCCGGCATTTCCAAATTTAACTTAGAGTGTCGTAAGTTGAATAGTATTATACTGTTAACAGCTTGTTGGGTTGATTAATAATTAATTTTGATCTGGAATGAATATTTCTTAGCATTGCAAGTTATAAATCAAACATTTTTTTTTTTAATTTAAATTCTACTCACTGAAACAATTAAATTAGCCTTTAATTTAAAATAACACTATTTTCGGGTGAAGATTTCATTGATGACCGATTTAAACAAATATTAAATATATAAATATATTTACGGATTTAAAAAGAAAAATGTTATAATTTTTAAAAGTTTGTGTGTGTGTGTGGGGGGGGGGGGGGGTTTTTTTTTAACGATATTGTAAGTTCGTTACACCGTATTACTAAGGTAGGACTCCTCTAGATACAACTTATTCAATGTTAAAATCGTTGGTTAGCTTTTACATATAATGCGGCTCGCATTGTTCTTCAAAAATGCAAATTCGACCATGCTAAAACACTTCCGAGAGAGTTGCAATGGCTGCCGGTCCGCGCTCGCATAGAGTACACAATTGCAACTTTGTGCTACCGCTGCTTGCATGACCTGGCACCGTCCTATCTCAAAGCGCTGCTGACGCCTTATGTACCCACCAGACAACTCCGCTCATCTGATAGTGGCAAACTCTCAATACCACGTGTTCGCCATGAGACTTACGAGAGGCGCACTTTCGAATTTGCTGGCCCAACAATTTGGAACACCCTTCCTGTCGCTCTCAGAATCTGCCAGACACTGGAGTCTTTCAATTTGAAGACATATTTATTTCGCCAACACCTGCTGGGGTGATGTTGTCTATTTAGCTATTATCTTGTAGATGTGTATTGGCCGGTGTTGTTTATGGTTGTTAGGTATGAAATACTTAGAATGGGTATTCTCGTATATAGTTTTTGCAATGTTGCATTGTGTATTTCAATGAGGTATATTATAGATTGTTTCATTTCTCTTTTAATATACTAAACTATATACCGCGCTTCGAGCCTTTGGGGATGAAACGTGATTTTCAAATAAACTTTATTATTTTTAATATTATATATTTTAAAAGAACCACTAATTTCTATCTCAGAAATCCTCTAAGTATTTACAGCTAGATTATTTTTCCTATTATGTCATAAGTTATGGTCTTCTTAAAAAAATATATATGTTTTTTTTTTCAACAGCATTCACACCATCCCAGCTTGTTGCTGGTAAGTATGTAACACCCATCTGGTATAAAAAGTAATATTTTATAAATGTGTCCGCCTCAGATTTTTGCTTACAAATATTAGCTGGAAGATTTATGATAAAAGTGACACGCTTGAATTTAACAAAAAAATCGGTTTTACCGAAGTAACTTACGAATTTGTAAAAAGACTTAATTAAGGATAAAGATGTATTTTTTCCCATAGATACGACTTTCATTAAATATTTTTACCTCGGGCATTTTCAATGACATGAATTTTTAATTTTTTTTTTTATAAACAGAGTACAGAAGTGGGTCTACAAGATCACAGCCACTCACAGCAGGGGTTCTGACATGCGTAGTGGTGGCTAGACTCGTCTTCATGAAACTGTGGATGTGCTGACACGCTAACATGCTGCAGGAAGTTTTAGTGAGATTAGTAACAAAAACTTCTAAATGTTACCATTATACTAAACACTACTCAAGAATGACTACTCTCAAATAGATTTGAAATTTAAACGGAAGTCGCTAGTTCAGTTAATAGTGAAGGATGTTGTTTTACATGAATAGGGATTATCATTTAATAAGGAAAAGCTATTAATAGAACATCCGGGGCGCGCCCTCTGGCCAATCTTATTATAAAATTAATAAAAACATCCTGGTATTCCGTTTGGCCAATCTCTCAACAGCTGTTCGGTAACGATACACGAGTGTAAGCCTTAATTTAGACGAAACCGTGTTCACAACTTTATTTTATGAACGATTTCAAAAACAAATTTAGGTTTCTTCTATATATATGCATTGTTAGAAGCTATTTTTTAACGAAAACATTGTCTAAAAATAGTAGCATTACGTCATGATATGTGACGTTTTCCGGTCTTGGAAAGGACAAACCTAACTGCTTCGTTAAAGTTCATTTTGAAATATTGCCCTATCGCTGCATACGGTTATAATTCGTTCATATATTGTTTATTTGTTTTTTTTTTTTTTTTTTTTTTTTTTTGTGTTTTAATTTTTTTAACTTGTTTTTTTTTTGGTTTTTTTTTTTTTTTTTTTTACTTTTTTTTTTTTTGGTTCTTTTTTTTTTTTNGTTTTGTTCAACTGTATTTTTGTTGGGTACTTTATTTGTTTTGTTCAACTGTATTTTTGTTGGGTACTTTATTTGTTTTGTTCAACTGTATTTTTGTTGGGTACTTTATTTGTTTTGTTCAACTGTATTTTTGTTGGGTACTTTATTTGTTTTGTTCAACTGTATTTTTGTTGGGTACTTTATTTGTTTTGTTCAACTGTATTTTTGTTGGGTACTTTATTTGTTTTGTTCAACTGTATTTTTGTTGGGTACTTTATTTGTTTTGTTCAACTGTATTTTTGTTGGGTACTTTATTTGTTTTGTTCAACTGTATTTTTGTTGGGTACTTTATTTGTTTCCCCCCCCCCCTTAATTCACGTGCAATAGGTAACGCCGCAAGGCCACACACCACTCAAAACAGCAAACTCACAGATATATTTATTATAATTATAATTTATTCATTTTCAAATGAACCAAGTACCAAGTAGAAAGAATGAAGAAGTTCATTTGGTATCCAAAAGATGTGTGCAATACTTGCCATCCCAGGTTTACTGAAATGATTGATGGGAATGAAAAACATTTCAAGTTGTCATGCTGGGAATATTCATCATGTACATTTAAAAAAAAAAATCAAATAGGATAGCTGTTATAACCCATGATCTGGGTTTTAAACAATTAATCTCTTTTTAAAAAACACACACACACACGATCATCAAAAAATCATATTATCCATAAGACTAACACAGCCATCGAACGGTTACATATAGGATTAATTTTGTAGTGCAGGAAGAATCTTTGAATCGATTGTATGGAGAGTTGTTGTTGTTTTGTTTGTTTCCCGTGCTGCCAGGGATGATGTTGACGGCGTACACAGACAGCCGAAGCGCTATTACGAAAACTCCCAATCTGTGATTCTTGGCAATGATGATTACACACACAGCGCTGGAGTCCATGCTATTCTGACATGTTCAAAGCGCTCTTATGTCGTAAAACTCTAGGTGTTTAAAGAAACCAAAAAAAAAAAACCGCCTTTAAATGTCTCTTTAATTATTCTCTGTCGTTGTTAAATTCCCTCAAATTGTTACGCATTTGGAAACTGTTATTTTATTACTTTCCAATACAAACGGGTGATCAGTTAACATGTACGGTTTAATTAATGTGAAGCTGGATTAAACATTGTGTAGACCTGTATCTTGTGTATTTGAATTTCGGGGTTAATCAAGACACCTTCTCGGGGGTGAAAAGAATACGCAGCTCAGTTTATTTGTACGACATTTTTTCTTCTCACGTAATTCATGAAACTTCATTCATCTATAAATAGAAAACGGATGGAATTAGAAAAGCTGATTATCATTACAGCAGAGAAGAGGATGAAATGTATATGAAAAGTGGAAAGTTTGATTAATAAGACAGACACACACAAAGTGTGTCTGAATAAAAACAAAATGCCTATGATTTGATTATTATTGGAGACAAAATAAACATTTAGATGCTTGGACTGGCGCCTTCGTCAGTTCATCGAATAGCAAATAATATAGACATGAATTAAAAGCTACATTTTATAATATGTCATACCTGTTATTAAAAATTATAAATCGTGTTCAGCCTATTTGTAATAAATCTACTAGAAATAAGAATTAAAATATAAAAATGTTTCCCCCCATGCAAGATAAATTCCTTCACCCGTTTGAGCAACCCAACCGTTCACCCGTTTGAGCAACCCAACCGTTCACCCGTTTGAGCAACCCAACCGTTCACCCGTTTGAGCATCCCAACCGTTCACCCGTTTGAGCAACCCAACCGTTCACCCGTTTGAGCAACCCAACCGTCTATCTAGAACCTGATCCTCGGAAATAGATTCTCGGACGTGATAACAAGCCAACTTTGGGAGATTGTTCAAGCATCAAGGTTGGCTAGTGGCAAGGCAAAGAGAAGCGTGTCTCTCGTGCAGAAGTTCAACGGCATTAAAAGTGGGGATGAGATACGGAAACAGCTAGTTGCCGCAGTTTCTACACAAACACTCTTCAGCGTTCACCTGACGGTAGTAAGAAACCGACTTTGGCCACAGATATCACACCATGGACCAGAAAAGTCAGCCAAATAAAGCTGAGATCTACATTTTACCGTAATATTATGCGTGAAGTATGTCGTGGTTAATATAATAAAGTTTGAAGTATGTTTTAATTGTCAACACTATAAAATACTATAAGAACTAACGTCTTCGTATGTTAGCGTGTACTGAAGAAACGTCAAGACTGTTGAGCTTCACCTGGAAATGTTCTTGAAACGTCCGCGATATTTTACATACTTTGTTTGTTGTTTTTTTTAGTAAAGCGGAACATAAAAGGGGTCAGACCTTTACAATTGGTATATTTTACCCTTATCTTCCGGAACACACAAAAGTTTAAAGATATATATTTTTGATTATTAATTAACATTCAATCTCATAACTTAAATTATTTTTTAAGAAATTATGAAAAAAGTTAACTTTCCATGCAAGAACAATTAATAATAGAGTTTATCAAAGGAAATATTATTCATTATAAGATATATGATACATTTAATAAATATATCCTGGTCCTTATTTATTTAGCATTGTATAATTTTTATGAATAAAAAGGGCATGATCTGTTGACTAACTAACACACATATTCTGGTGAGGGTCTGAGATTGATCTCTTATGATCCCGGCTTAGTATATTGCGGAGCTGAGCTATACAACATTTTCATAGCCCCGGCTTCCTCAAGAACATTTAGTTGACTAAATGACGCTCAACAAATAAAATAATCAAATTCTTGCAGTGACCATCAGTACAGTCAAGATGGAGGGTGTCGAAACTTTGTTGGTCCACTGAAGACATCCCAAAAGGCAAATCAGGACAACCGAACGCCGATTGAATATAGCATGACATTCGTGAGAGAGATAGTAAATAATGTGTACCTCGGCAGAACCAATGCTCCAACTGCCATCGGAGACATTGCTGCCGTTTTCCACAGTGCAGTTGGTGTATTCCCTGAAATTTGTGATGTTACAATTCATCCAAAAAGTGGAATTTAAAAAATATATATATATATATCCGTCTTGAGTAATCTCTATGACCCAATGTGTCATCCTATGCTTTTCATCATTATAATAAAAGCGAAGTGAATGTAAAGGCTTTTAAAAAGTAGAGCAAACTATTTGGTAGAAGGAAATATGATGATCATTTGTTTTAGCGTTCTCGGCTATTCGACGTAGCTATACCCTCGGATTAAAAAAATAATAGTGCTAATCAAAAGATGACCATTCATTAGAAATTTATTTCTCTCAGAGTGCCTGTCAATAACTTAGGGGCACTTCGCAAACAACAATGCATGCTCTTGAGCACGTGCAATTTATGGGTAGTCTTCTACCGATGACGACTGAGGAACACATTTTTACAAATTTATTTCGTCGGGGACGATGAAATGGAAGCACAAATGCGGTGCGCTGACTTATTCATCACACTGACTTGCAATCCTAAATGGACTGACATCGCTGAAGTGCTCCTTCCGCATCAGAAACTTCACGATCGCCACAACCTCATCAGCCGTGTATTTTATCTGAAAATTCGTAAAATGATAGACTTGCTCACCAAGAGTAACATTTTCGGCTGTACAGCTTGCTACATATGTACACTGCATAGAGTGGCAAAAGCGAGGTCTTTCCCATGCACACATCCTCCTGTGGCTAAAGCATAGGATTAACCCAGGTGCCATCGATCACGTCATCCGTGTGGAAATTCCTGATCCACAGACTGACCTTACCCTCCACGAAGTGGTAAAATCAACGATGATTCACGGTCCATGCGGACCTCATAATGTCAACTCAACCTGCATGATCAACGGAATATGCAGTAAAAAGTACCCGCGTCCCTTTATATCGGAAACTCAGAAAACGAGCCACTGTTAAATGATCAGCAAGTCATGAGGAGAGTTGTCTCGGCCACTGGTGTTTTTCTTGGTGCTCTATTGGGCATAGTCTATAGTAGCTGATTTACCTTTTTCATCTTGACGCCCTAATCCTAATCTAACCATTCTGCACTTAAAATAGGAGCAAGATTCGATGTGGAATTGCCATTAGCTTTATCTCCTTGCAGCTACTCGCATTGATCCTTACTGAATCGTTTTTTGTTGTTGTTCAGGAGCAGGTGTTAATTTCTAACATCAGTTATCCTTCTCTTAGATGAGTTGCCTTCCAAGGCTAACGAGTCCCATCCACCCGGGGTGCTCAGGATTTTGCTTTGGCAGGGATAGAACTCCAGACCTGCAACAAGTGAAGAGAGGCCAACTTTTCATTTCTCTTGCACTAACAAAGTGTACTAACATTCTGACCAACCATCTGCGCAGCCAGACAGACTCGGCCCCCGGCAACAGGTCGGTGTTTAGAATGGTCATGGCCGAACCTCGGTGGATGATCATATGTGTATGCTGTGGATGTAGATATAACACATACAAAATACGCCCTATTATTGATTATATGTCGCAATATCCAATTTCCGTATGGCCATCCTCCGGTGAAATTATTTTTCATGGCGCTGAATGAGAACGACCTCCATTCTTATGGAGAACGTCTTCTAAAAAAAAAAGGAACAACAACCACAACCAGTATGTGACAGGCATACATCAGCTGCCATACCTCGACATAAATTAACAAAATTAACAACTCGGGCACTGAAGACTTGAGAAAGGGCTAATGGGGACGAAAAAGCTTTGCCTCATGATTGGACGTGGCTGGGAGTTGAATGATGGGTAAGTCCCTTCCGGGTGGTATCTATACTAAAGCGCCATTCTACCGAGAACCACAACAACTTCCATATAGTAGACGATTGATGAGATAACGAATAAAATCATCAAATAGTCTCTATAGAGACGCCCGAGACACGGCGTCTTTTTGAAGGACGAAAATCTCAGTCCCTGACAAAAGGGTTTCATCATCCAGGGTCGTTGGTACTGACGGGATTATTACAACAGCTAAAGTGCTAACCGTTATCTGCATTGATTATCTCGTTAATTTGATTTTTTTCCATCATTCCCTTCATAAAAGTACCTTTTTGTTAAAAAAATTGGGGCTTCACATAAAAAAAAATTCATTTTTCAAAAATTTAATTTATTTATTATTTTACAGAAACATTGCACATTTTTACAGTAAATATAATCATGATGCAAATAAAAATAATGATTTCATTAATGCAACAACATTAAATAATAGAGCACATTTAAAACCAATCAAGTCATTTATTTTCTCTTCCACATTTTGTTACAAGTCAGATAGACTCCATTTTATAGAAGAAAATCATTTTAATTTGTTGAGCTTTGTAAAAAAAAACGTTTTATTAATTTTAAAGACACAATTTCGTTGGTTTTCATGGAAGCTGACAAGCTTTGTTAACATTATTCTAATTCTGTTTTATTATTACTCTAGTTATTAGTTATATATTGAAATTTTAATAGTTTTCCTCATTGTGAAACTCAAAATTTATATTTTTAAATTTATGTAATTGTATATAATGATTTATGTAACACTTCTGATTGGTTTGGATTTGAAAGCTGTCAATTCCAAGTTAACTGTTTAGTAGATTAACAAGAATCATTGTGAAACTCAAAATTTATATTTTTAAATTTATGTAATTGTATATAATGATTTATGTAACACTTCTGATTGGTTTGGATTTGAAAGCTGTCAATTCCAAGTTAACTGTTTAGTAGATTAACAAGAATCATTGTGAAACTCAAAATTTATATTTTTAAATTTATGTAATTGTATATAATGATTTATGTAACACTTCTGATTGGTTTGGATTTGAAAGCTGTCAATTCCAAGTTAACTGTTTAGTAGATTAACAAGAATAATTTTAACCATATTAATTTTTTTTTAAAAGAATCAACTTTTAGAAGTGTAGTTTTTTTTTTACAAATTACCCCGTCTTGGTGCCTGAAAAGCTGCAATAATAATTTAACAATTATTTGGCAAATTAAAATGTTTATTCACGAAAATTATTCAGCTTATTGTGCTTACTTACGGTATGCATTATTTGTATGACTATATACATTAGTGAGTGATAACATTGTTATAAAATTTCTGTTTACATTTTTCACAACAAAAATTTGTGTTATTAATTAAAGACATATCTTGAATTTATTGTAGTTTGATGCTACATATTCATTGGTATAATATAATTACTTACAACCAAGGTTAAACAATGCATGTTTACATCAAAGATGCAGTTTATTTCTAGAGTCAACAAAGCTGTTTGTACAACCAGTTTCAAATGAGAAGGTAAAAAATTAAAATAGCTTATGATAAATATACATGAACTTAACCAAATGAATCCCGTTTGTTGCTCTGGAACACACTGACTAAATCAGAATAAAGCTGCTTAAATATTTTGTGTGACTTTGGGATCTTAAAGATCTCTGTGTCCTCACTAGCGCAAATCTTCTCTCTGCCGTCATTAAGATAATGCCCAGTTTAAAGCTTAGGAACTCTTGGCACACAAAATATGACATTTTTGAGTTACACCATCAGCCAAACTGATATCGTGTTGCATATGAATATAATGGTCAGTCTGTAAGATCCTTAGAGGGTCCGAGGTTAGATTAAATCCCTTCATAAAAAAATGCTGATTAGTGTGAGCTGCATAAAGTTTCAAGGCTAAGAACAAAATGAATATGCCTACACAATTTTATTTAGGAACACAATATTCCTAGTGTAGATACTAATAATAATTTAATTTATTTAGCTACTAACGCTTGTGATATCTCTTTTTTTAAAAAAAGTAATTTAGTGCCTATATTTATGCTAACAAATTTATTATACTTTAATTGGAATATTATAAACGCAATGATTGCAAATGGGTTCCATTCAATCCAGTTTGAATTTTTAATACAATTTTTAACACCTGGAGAATTAGAACCAAGCCACCTGGAACAAGTCTGAATACAATCCACTTCTTCTACCCATGTTTGTTTCTGTGAAAGCTTAAAAGTTGACTTTGGAAAGATCATATGATGTTTTCATCCTTGTGTTGTACAGTGACACAGATTCAATGAGAATGGGATCAAAGGAGATGGGTCTTGGTGACTGAATGCCTGCATATTAAAAATGAAAACGTTCAAAGTTTGCATGTCCAAAAAAATTATTTGTCATATTTTTTCGCAACCTTAGTTAAGAAAAATAATTACTCTTTATTTGAAAAATATTATATTTGAAAAATATAACAAAATAAATTTAAATTATAATGGAAATCCATGAAGTTTCGACTAATGCACAGCATTTTTAAAAATAAATTATCACTAAATCGGCATTGGCTCTGCCTAGGAGCAAATCAAAATGAAGGAGCTGTAAAATCTTGAGATACAAACTGGCAAGTCCATTTTTTATGAACATCATCAAATTTATGTCAAAGTTGAGTCCATATATTAAAAGTGAAATCATAAAACATACAGCGTTATAAGACAATAATGTTTATCTCCGACATATGTCATTGGAAGTTTCTAATGATTAAAACAACAAAAAACTTACTTGAAGCTGCAAGAGTGAGGTGCCTCATGAAAGCATCTAGGGGAGGAAATGTGCTTGAGCTGTCATTGGAGGCAGTTTGATTGAACCTACTGCTGTCTTTGGTTAATGGGGGAGCTGCACTGGTTAAAAATTGAATTCATTATGAGTAACGCATTGGGAGAAGAGTAATGAAGCTCACCTTATAAAGATGTTTGGGGTAAATAATTCAAATTATAGATCAATGTGTCAACTCCTAAGTCTACTTGGATTGATTCATTTGTCACATTCTCTCACACGTTGAAAACGTCGTAGTATTCTTATTATTACTGAATAAACTCAAGACCTTTTCATAGTAATTATAACTTTAATATCAAAGTATATAATATACACATAAACACATGAATATAGCGCAGCTCGCTATTAGACATAAATAATACACATCCTACTTCCACAAAGTTCCACTCAAGACTGCCACACAACTAAAACTTATGTCACAATACAGTCTAGACAATAGTTACAATCACTATAAAAATACGTCACAGAGTCAAGCCTGGGAAGCACATTCACTATCCAATAAAACTCTCAACACACACCGCACATAATGAAAGATAATACCCAGTCGCAACAATTAACAATTACTAATGAACTCCCATACTTGACACAATGTATTTTTTTTTTTAATTGAAGATATAAGACTAGTTCAAATAGTTTTTCATGATTTTTTTTAAATAGATGTCTCAACATAATTCTTTTAAAAGAAAAATTGACAATGAATATGAACTAAGTCCCGAAAATAAAAATTTGAAGAGATTATCAGACACCCATCAAAATTATGGCTTAAAGGATTTTATAAATTTCTCATAACTTCTCCGAGATAAAACTCAATAATATTTTGTTTTATTATTTACTGTATTCAAAGAAAAGTCTGTTTAGCTATTTTACAATTTATATTTTTTTTTATAAACAACAAAATAATAATATATAACCAGACACTTGCACAAAAAAGGTAAATACTAATAATAACTGCAGCTTAGCTTCTATTAAAAAAGGCCTACTTGTATAAACCAAATTATAATATGCCAACACAAACCTCGCAACAATATCTGTGATATTTGTTCTCGTGCCTTGCGTTCTTTCGTAAGCGGGTGGTCCCACCGTTCAAAACATTCCTCAACAAATGGCTTTAAAATTTAAAGAAAAGAAAATAAATAATAAAAAATCTTTTTAATCTATGTTATCATCAAGACATTGTTTTCTTAAAATATTTTATATTAAAAAAAAAAAAGACTTCACACCAAAAGTGTCAAATTGAAAAATCACTCACAAACCTATAGCTAATCTACATTATTAGATTCATTAGAATTAGATATATAATAAAGCATTATAGTACTAGAAGTCAAATCTTCCTACCTGAGGTAATCTTGAGATGACTTGATATTTAATCAGTGGAATTTCTTCCTCTGCACCATCTGGCAAGTCTAGAATAAAGTGTGTATCCATATACTGAACAAAAATTTATCATCTTTAAGATTTATTTAAAGGTTAAAAATTCTTAAATGTTAATGCTTTAAATGCTCAAGAACAGTTTAAAAATATTTCAATGAAGCGTGTTTAAAAATCATTTATGAGGATGTAAATTTATGGCTTTAAAGATGTAGGTCCTATAAGTCACAAACCTTTTTAAAATCCATACTATGAATTATTTGTGAATAGCACCAGTATCAAATATGCTCCTTTATCTGATTAAATGCTATTATTTGTTATAAAAAATATAGTATACATTTTATATGGTCAAAAAAATGCTTGCAAACTTCCCTCGACTTAAACTCTTTTCGACTTTAGGACTAAGAGATAAAAGTGCACTTTTTAACATCTGAATGATTACGTTAGCAGAAAGGGAGGAGCTCCCCTATGCATCTCTAACATGGCAATAGCAATTAAGATAGAATAATTTCACCCTTCATGCCAGGCCAATATCTTTTATTGACCCTTATTTTTTAGGACTATAAAACCAGAATGTTTTGAGACAATGTGGCAAGGTTTACCTGCAAGAAGTTGAAGGATGAAATCTGGCGTGAGGACCAGGATGTGGTTATCAACATATTGGAAAAATAAACTGTGGAGAAAAAAAGTTCCTAAGTTGTTTTTTTAATAAACAGGAAAGAATATTAACTAAAACAAAAGAAAAAAACTATTTAAAAAAAAAAAAAAAAAAAATTAATTAATATTGCTCCCTAATCAACAAATTGGAAAAATAAACTGTGGAAAAAAAAAATTCCTAAATTGTTTTTTTAAAAAACAAGAAAGAAAAATAACTAAAAAAAAAAAAAAAAACTATTTAAAAAAAAAAAAAAAAATTCATTAATATTGCTCCCTAATATTTTTAGCTAACTGCCAGGTGGGAAAAACTGTTACATATAAGTCATAAAATAATTTTCTTACAAAATATTATTTTAATCCATTAAGTTTATTTCTGAAACAATTACCCGATTAAATAAGCATTGGCTAAACTCACCTGGGGTATCAAACAATATTCTTTTGTAAATGTTATCATTGATTTTGAAATTGGTGATTTAAGGTGTAAAGTGTATACTATGATAACTAGTTACTAATACTATAATTCTGATATGAGATTTTAATCTTTCAAATTTAACACTCATGTTTGGCTCATTATTATTTTAAAATAGCCTATGCTGATAGGCATAATTTAAATACAGGGTAGGAATACAAAAATTTAAGAGCTGGATTGGCCTGTTATTATTCATTAAAAAAAAGACAAAGATGAAGCAGAACAAATTTTGATGATTTACTACTTACTGTAACTCTAAACATTTGAAACCCAGAGAGGTGAAAAAACTGGAGAAACCTAAGACGGAAATTCCAAAACTAATGAGTTAACAACTTTTTAAAAATAATATTTTACCGGATTGTGTTGTGAACTAGATTTTTGTGAATGTTTGGTAGGAGTTGTTAATTGTGAGAGTGTTTTTGTGAGTTGTAGGTCGTGAGGCCAGATCGTGAAGTTGGTTCGTGGTTTTTGAGCTTAAGTGTATTCTGAGTGTTTGTTGTGTAGGGATATAAAAGGCAGTGTGTTAATTTGGTCGAGAGTTGGAGTCAAGAGAAGAGAGAGAGAGAGTCAGCAGAGAGTTAGCATGAAAGTGCAAGAGGTAGTGTTAGAAAAGAGAAGTTTCCTGAAGTGACAGTTATTGTGATAGTGATAATAAAGAATTATGATATCTTCTCTCATTGAACGTTGGTTGTTGATCTTAAATGTGGACCAAGCATGGCTGTGTGATAGTGAAGTTCGACAACGGTGCCAGTAATGTATAATAATAGTAAGATTCGACACACAGAATGGTTTTAAGAAAGAGACGTAACATTTCAAAGCACAGACATTCATTTAATAGGAAAGGTCGTAACATTTGTAAAGACCACACGAAAGAAGATCGTAACAGAAAGTTTCAAGGTATTAACATTTAATATTTAATAAAATTATAAATAATAACATAATATTTATCCTGATATGGTACCATAAAATTAAGATGTTATTGAAGTAAAATTACACTCTTTCCTGCCATATGAGAATGTTTAAATGAGATAGTGATCAGAAAAGAAGCATTACTTTCTTCACATGAAGCCCAATGACTTAAATTTGAGCTAACGGCACAGTATAAATGTTAAAGCTAATATCTTATCTACCAATAGGCAATGGATATCCTAAATCACCAACAGTCAGGTAGAACCTCTCAAACAGTTGGAATAATTCATACTCTTCATCTGTTGCTGGATTTCGCCTGAAACGACAAGACTTTGTTTATTTTTAAAAGTGTTAAAATTAACATCAATTTTTTTAACCATGTGTTATATCATAATGTTTTGTTTTTTTGTGTGATTCCTAGTATTTTAATTAATATTAATAAAAACTTACAATTATTAATCCTATTATGCTAGAAACAAATATAAAACAAAACAAAATTATGGCAACAATTCACGTTTGGTATTATTTCTTATCTTTATAATTAACCTAATAATTTATTCTGTTTAAAAAATGTCATTCAAATTTAATAATTTTATTCTAATTTTATTTTAATTTTAAATTTTTTAATTTTTTTTGTGATTTAACAGTTGATATTTCTCATAATTTATTTTAAACTAAATCACAAATGAAATGTCAATCTAACCTGGTAACAAGAAAGACACATTTTTTTCATTAGGAACTCACAAGTTTGGGAGCAAAGAGTCTCCAAGTTCAACGGCAAGTTGCTTACCACGCAAGCTCCAAATCAGCTGACACAGTTGTCTTGAAACTTTTGCCTGTTTATTTTTTAAATAAGAGTATTAAGAGGTCTTATGTAAGAAAATGGATTTTTGTCCCCAAAATTTTTTTTAAAATTACAAATAATTCCTACAATAACTCAAACAGTGAGCAAAAAAGAAATATGTTTACATTAAATCCAAAACATATACAAATTTTTTTTTAAATTCTATTAATTTAATAAAACAATTAAAAGTAGGCATATGCATTCAAATATAAGCTCCAACTTTAAAAAAAAACAATTAAAATAAAATATGTCAAACCTGACAATGAAGATATTCTTTTGCGACATTTTTAGCCTTAGACTGAGACTCTTTAGCCAGGAATCTGGTCAGGTGTTTGACAATATGATCTTCTGTCTGTAGAGTGAAAATTCTATACATTTAATAACCATCAAATCTAAGTTGCAGTTGATAGGCAAAAGTTGTTTCATTTATTTTACCTTTTTTAAAAACCAACACAAGTTTAAATATGTTTAGTGCATGTATTTGTGTAAATAAAATATTGCAATGTTAGACATTTAATTACCATTTGACTTTTATACTCACAATTGGTATTAGTATTTTATATTTATTTTTGTTTGCTTTGGTGAGATAATCAGAGACTGTATTGAAAATAATTTTTTTTAAAACATTTTAAATTACTCACTAATATTGATAATCTACGCTTAAAAATTTTTGACTCTTGAGATATTTTCTTTTGAAGAAAGAGTGGAGCTTGTCCCAGAACTGTTTCAGTTTTAGTGAGCCAGCTACCAGAACTCAGTCCTTCTATGTCACTGTCTAATCTCTTTGAGTGTCGTAGAAGTGGTGAGAGATCAGCCATCTTTAAGGTGTAGACACCATCAAAAAAAGAATCCTCTACATGCATTGGATCCCAGAGTGACTAAAAACAAGTCAAATTTTATCATTTCACATAGATGTCATAAGACTTAAAAATTATCTAATACTTTGCTTGCAGCTTTCATGCACTTTTTTAACTTCGAACAGGAAAAGCATTTAACAAAAACAGATGGAAATTTTTTTTTTTAAAAAAAGGTCAGAATACTTTAAGTAAGACTAATATAATTAACTAATTTTAAGTAGATCAAAATTCACAATATTACATAGCTGCAATATCTTTACTGTTGGGTTTTTAATTTATACTTTCACACACGTTTTTTTCCGTTCTTCTGAGCTTTGTTTTCGTTAGGGACTTGTGACCATTCTAATTTCTTTTTTTTTGGTACTTTTTAGGTAAATGTAGGATATATATATATTATATACATTATGTCAATTTAAGGTATACTTCAATGAAATTTTTGTTGTTGTGCTGATGAAAGCCTCTGTCAAAAGTTTTGAATTTGTATTTTGTGTAATCATAATTAAAGCTTAACATATATTGTGTTATTAACACAAATTGTATCTTAAAAGACAAATATGACCTATATGCTATTTAATTTCTAACCTGTTTCTAAAAAATGAATATCAATTTCAAATGAGATTTATATGGCATTAATTTTAATAAATTTGTTCAGCTTTATAAATGTACGCTACACCACATTTGATAGATAAAATTGAAAAACATTATATGAAATCCTTCTGATTTCACTAAATGGACACTTGTAAATAAAATATATTAATGATTTGTGTTGTTCGTCAGTCGACCATGACCACTTTAATCATCAGAGTTTTTACTGGTTCTGTCTGTGGGTTTGCAGATGGCTAACAAGGCCGATTCTGGCACGAAATTCTCTTGTGCAGTATGTGTAGGGGAATGATGGCGCATCTTCGGGAGCAGAGTCAGACCGGGCTTTCCTGGCATGTCTCTTGCGCTCTGCAGCTGCTGCTCTGCCAACTTCATGTTGCATAGAGCTCCTGTGCAAAGTGGAACGCCATGAAGTTTGATCCTTTGCTTGATCCTCCCACATGTCTGGGTTTATGTTGAACGCTTTAGTGAGGGTTTTATGTTGTCTTTAAAATAATGATTTGTATGCTGCAATTGTCCCCTCACAATTCCTGGTATAACGAACGAACCGGTTAACTGTCTGGAGATGGTGTTGGAATACAATATTTTATGAAAAGGCTACACAGTTTCACAGTGATTTGGTGGCTAAACACAGAGTACAAGTTCCAATGACAAGTGCATAAGCTGAAGACTTTAACTTTAAGGTGAGTTGAACTCAGAAGTAGAAGGTGCTTGGATAAATTTTGCAGAAGAAGTGGAATTTTTAGTCTTGTATGACATGGAGAGGCTGATAAGTCAGATAAAAAGAGATATTTTTCATTATAGAACAATACTCAAAATTGGGAAACACCATATTTCTAAGGCTGGAACAGATTTATTTAATTAACTATTAACATCGATTTCAATGGGAAAATGTTTTCGGTTTAAACGTGAAGTCACAGAATGGAATAAGTTCGTTAAATAAGATTCCACTGTACAACTAAATAAAATATTTGTATAATCATATTATTTAAATTGAATGGTTATGAAATTTTTTAATGAAATGAATTAAACAGTGTTAAAAGATTTATGTACATAACATTTATGAATGACATAAAATCATTTCATGTTTTTATAAAGGTATTTTCTGGGAGGGTAAGAAACAATTTTTCAAACTATAATATTAAAAAAGATTGAAGATGCAGAAATTGATTTACATCAACAGGCACGTGAAAAGAAGCCACAAGTCAGTCTGAATGGAAGATTGTGGTGAAGAAGCTCAGGACCATTGATGAAGATGATGAATGACTGATAAAGCGACAGAGCCTCACCTTTCCTCCTGCTTCCTCCATCTCAGCCTGACGGTAGGTCATCATTACAGAAAGGTGGGAAAATCTTGGCGGCAACTCGGAATGCCTCTGTCTGAGCCTACGGATCAAAGTATCCCAGTAATCCTCTGTGGACCTTCCTTTACTGTCTTTGACAAATCTTTTATTGTAGTCAATAACTTCAAATGCCAGATAGGAAATGAAAGCCAGGCGCTCTCCAGCAAAATTCTGGTTTATGTGAAAAAAAACAAAAATAAATGAATGTTAATGATTTAAAAAAGCAAGTACAAATTTTCAGACACTGATTTGAAAATATAAATAATTGGTTTAAATCTGTGGCTCTCAAACACTTTTTAGCCACTGCCCCCTAAAGAGCTATATACTCACCCCAAAAATACTGTACAGCAGATAATAGGAAGATAAAATGTAAAAGCCTAAAAAATCATTGAACTTTTAATTCAAATACAAAAGAAAGTTATTTAATTAAAACAGTAATAATCTGATTAACTTGATCCTTCCATGCAATACCCGTCTGAGGTAGGATTATTATTAAGCAAAAAGTTTAGATAAATAATGATTATACTTAGTAATAGGAACTAACTTCTACATGGCTAAAACATTCTCAATGCTTTGTTTGGGCTTAATAGTGATAAGCCTGCATTTTATTCAATAACGTGACAAGACTTTTTCATCAACACATTTAAAAAATCTGAAGTATATTCCTATGCTTGCAGTAAAGTTTAACAACCAAACTAAAATCATATCCCAGGAAACAGGATATTGGAATACAGTAGTTGCGTTTAGCAGCTTTCTACAGTGCAGGAAAGGGACATGAAATTTTCTTCGAAATCAAAATATCTCAAGCACAAGTCATTAAACTTTGGCTTTAGCTCATTATTATTTTAAGATGAATTGGCTCTTCATCCCAAATATCAAACTGAAAATGGATTGATCACACAATCTGAAATTTTAAAGAGATCTTAAAATCTCACAGACGTAATGTACAATATTATGGCCATTTTTAAATAATCACAAAATACTTGCAGATAATCATTTTCTATCTCCTTTTCTTCTAGCTTCGCCAGGCTTGGAAATAGATCAACGTTCCTTTGCAGTGTTATTTTTTTATACAAAAGGAAGAGATTGTTTATTTGGTTTCGATCAGATTGACGTTATCTCCCAGCAACTGTTCTTTAATTTAATTCAAATACATTTCTGATAATTGCAATGTGGTGTCTTGTTCTTTGGGTCAGCACTGAGATAAGCATTTAGTGTGAAATTAGTTTCAACAAAAAACTAAAACACTTGCCTTTTAATAGTCAATGAGCTTACAGTTTTTAGCCAAAAAAAGTTGGCGATGAATAACACGATGAATAGTAAAGACATTAGGTACTTTTAAATAATGACCACAGTAGCAACCCGTTATTACGGTGACCCTTTCATTAGTTGATTCAGCTGTCAACAAAATTCCTGCAGTCTTAATAGCTTAACCCTCTAAATAATGTTTATTTCACTCCCGAATCAAGACCGAGATACTCTCATGAAAACAAATACACGTAAATAATATCAGTTAGCATCCAACTGTTAGCACGATGATGACTTACTATTTTTGGCACTGCCTTCTGATAGACATTTTAAATAAATATTTCCTTGCTTAAAAAATTGACTTGTAAGAATTATTGAAATTAATATACATCATTTGAGTATATATGCTTAAATTTTTTGTTGTTTCTTCCACTAAAAAATTACCAACGTAAAGAAGATGAAATGGACTGAAAATAACAACCCACAAAAAGCTCCGCCCAGAGTGCACCGCCCCCTTGGACCTCGGAAAAAAATATGTCAGCGGCTCCTTTTAAGTGCATTTACTGCTGTCGTATGCCCTTGCTGAATAAAATATCTTCTTTTATTAGCCATTTGTACTTTTTGAAAGACCATGAGTGGCCCACAAAAAAAAAAAAAAATGTTATGTCAACTCAGTCTATCAGAACTCTTTGAATGTCAACAATCATAACAAAAATCTACTTTTAAAAATTAAACTATATCATTTGAATCTAGAGAACATTTTCCCACTACCTTGAATGATTTCATCGCCCACCGGGGAACGGTGCGCCTACTTTGAGAACCAATTGTTGAAATGATAACTTTAACTTCCAGAGTTTAAAAGCTGAATTCTTTGACTTATTGGAACATCATAACTAGGAATTTTATTTTAAATTATTTCAATGATAGGAAAAACAAATGTGTTAAACTTACTGCAACATTTTTTTTACATTTTTTCAAGGCATTTACACTAATTTTATTTTCAAGGATCATTTAACAATTTCAAGTACTATAATTCCTCAAATTTATATTTTGTGGTTTTGCTTAAATTCCAAAAGCTATCAATCCAGTAAGGAGAACCTTAAGGAGAACCATGTTTTTGACAAGTTTATCTTTGTGCTTGATAAAATTTTCTAGCTAAGGGCCATTTAACTACCTACAGGTTTATTTCAATGAAAATTAATAAAAACTTTCAATCATGCATTTTCTATAAAAAAATTATTACTTTTTCATATTGACCCCTTAATGTCTCTATGGATGTGAAGGCCAGAAGATTCAAAATGTCTCTGTCAACTTGTTTTTTCATTTCTGCAAACGTTGATGCTGTGGATGAAATAAGTTGCGTTGATAGTTATCATCAAAATTATACCTTGCTTCAATAATTTTAAAATTAAGATAAAATTTTTTAATAAATTTTCTGACGTTTTAGAAATGTTTTTTTAAAGGTTTTTTGAATCTATAGTTTCTCTTCATGCCTTGAAGTTAAATGAACTTTTTATGATAGCTATAGTGAATGGGTCTTTAAGAAAAAAACAAATGAATTAAACCCGAGTAATAAAGATGATGAGGGACAAATTTATAATAGTTGTTATATTTTTGATAGGGATGACATATTTAAATAACAGATTTCAATGAATTAAAACTGAACTTTTTATGATAGCCATAGTGAATGAGTCTTAAAAAAAAAACAAATGAATTAAACCCGAGTAACAAAGATGATGATGGGACAAATTTATAATAGTTGTTATATTTTTGATAGGAATGTCATATTTAAATAACAGATTTCAATGAAGTAATATTTAATTAGGAAAATACATATGACTTTGGAACGTTTTAAACTTACCAACTAAAAATTCAGTAAACATGTTGTTGACTTCTGAATTTGTTAAGTTTTCACACAGAACTTCAAACAACTGTGACAGCAAATGTAATGATTTAGAGGGGGAAAAAACAACAAAGAGATAAAACATATTTTGTATATAATCTTGCCTTGAAATCATGAAGAGATGTAATATTTGTTACTGGATAAGTGAAAGTCAAATATACAACAATATATGACAAAAGGGAAAATTATGAAAGGTATTTACTTTATATTTTTAGCAGTGGCCTTTTCCTCAAAAAAAAAAAAAAAAAAAAAAAAAAAAAAAAACAAAAAAAAAATTATAGATATTTTTTAACTAATCCCATTTCTGGCACATCATATTATAAAATTCTGAAAACTTGCCAATCAAATAGCTTAAATTCATAAATTTAAAACATAATCACTACAATTTACCCTTTTGATTGAAAAAAAATCTTTGTTGTGCAAAATTAAATAATGAAGCATGGCCAAACGTGTTTGCCAATAAGAGTTGCGGAAACACTCCAGCATCAGGTCAGTATTTAGGACTAGTTTCAACATGCAGCCGGTCCGATAGTCATAAAGATGCTGGGCTGTTAGATACATGAGAATTTTAATTGTAAGGTAATTCACTTCAAATCAAAGAAATTAATTTGCTATAAATTATTGCCAAGTTGGGCAAAAGTATTATGATTAAAAAAAAATTCTTATAAAAATATATTACACCATACAGTGATTAAGTTGAGAACAGAAGTACTAGCCTTATCTAACTTCTGACAACTAAATACATATGGTTTTGGAGCATACTGACCTATTGCTCCTGACTCCCTCACAAAGCTCTGACAAGGTAACAATGTCTTCATGGAACTGCAGTACTCTGAGAAAACTGGGATTGTCTGGACGCCTTGACGTGTCTGTGTGAACTCTTGCCTGGGGCTGCAGGGTTGGGGTGAGGCAAGAGACGAGTGGGCACTTTCAACACCTTCAAAGCTAAATCTGATGTCAAAGATTTTAAAAATTATTTTTTGACAGTTTTTTTAAAGTTAAAATCTCAGGAGGTAATATGCTTTCTACTAATGCTGCAAGTTGTTGAAATTATAAAACTATATTAATCTTTGACCCAGCTTTTAATGAAAATATTATTGTTAGTGACAAAATAAATAAGTCTTGAGATTTTTAGGAATAGAACAATGTCATATATTGCAGGAAGAAGCATTTAAGTCTAGAAAAATTCATGTTATTTTTAAACCCTTTATATTAACTTCGCTTTTATTCATGGCTGGCAAAATTTTTGGACAGCTAACTGACCCCTTTCCCATCAACCTATTGAGCTGAAACTTGGCACATAGACTTGTTGCCGATGACAACACATTAAATCAATTTTTTTGCCTGGGGCCCTGAACCCCTAAATTTTGTTTTTCCTGGCGAAGATGAAAGAAATATGGTGACACTGATTTCAAGAAATAAAATTGCCAATAACTGCACTAAATGAATTTCTTTTTTAAAAAAATTTCAAAAGTGCTTTTGGCAAGTAATATTTTCTTTTGCTTTTCTGAAGTAGTTGGTGAAATAAATCTGCGGTGTAAGAGCGGGTGGGTCATTAGAATATTAATATTGTTCAGGGGCGTGAAAATAATGTGCGATTGCGAGCCAGTTGGCGGGAGGGGGAGGGATTTTTATAAAGTGCGTTACTTGTATGCATATTTTGTCAAATTTTCAGCCTCCCCACCCCTGCTTGATAATACATATTATTAAGGATTTATATGAAAACTTTTTTTTTTTAGGGGTTGTTTAATTTATAAATAATTTGAGAATTACCTAATATCCTTGAAAAAATAACCTTATTATTTCATCTACTTGCCTGCCAGATAAAGGCGTACGAGCACTTCCATCGGGCAAAAGTTCTTTGATAAATACATCATCTGCAGACATCACAAAAAAAAAATCTTATCCAAGCAGTCTCCTCAACGGCAGCATAACTGTTTTAACTGGTATAACAATAATTCACTAAACAAATCTGTAAAAGAAATGACAAGCCAAGATTTTCATATAAAAAGATATCATAAAGCAAATCCTACTGTGCAGCAAAATATGGTGGCAGGGCTCAAAGCTGGGGCCAACATTTAAGAGATGCACAAAATATCCAGGCAGCATAACCAGTAGATAACTTCCTGTTTGCGTAAGACAAAGAATAAAAAAGAAATAAGTTTTCACAAAAAATACCAATTGAACCACAGTCAATGAAATGACATTAAAGATAAATTAGATTTTTATTCCGCACCAAAATGTAAAGTAAATGTAGAAATTCACTTTATCATGAATAAATAAACTATAATAATAATGTTTTTACCGTTACTTATTTATCTAACTCTTATTAAAGCCAACAAATATTTTAATTTAAAAAAAAAAAAAAAAAAGGTGGATAGTTTTTACAGTAAATCAGACCTGTTTACCCTCAAACTCTTAAAATCGTACAATATCATCGCATAATCGTTCAACACATTCTTATAATAATGTTTTTACCGTTACTTATTTAACTAACTCTTATTAAAGCCAACAAATATTTTAATTTAAAAAAAAAAAAAAAAAAAGGTGGATAGTTTTTACAGTAAATCAGACCTGTTTACCCTCAAACTCTTAAAATCGTACAATATCATCGCATAATCGTTCAACACATTCTCTTAATAGTGAAAAACATACATTATATATTATGTATACACCTCAAAATCGTAAATTGTACGCCAAAATTGTAAGAGTTACCAGGTCTGGTAAAGTATGAAAACGATGAATACTTTTCATCTACTCACCAAGCCAAGAGAAGACTAATCTTTTCTGGATTACAACATGCTTCGGAAGATTGTAGACACAGCCATGCAAGGTTTTGGCTGCAATAACAAAAATTAAATTCTTCTTCTATGTATGCAAGAGTTTTCCAACCTACTCTATATTCCGCACCCTCTAAAAAATTTTTTTAGGTAACAATGTATTATGGGTGAAAATGGATTCCTAATGTTTTGATTTGAATTACAAGCAAAACTTATACAGTCACTGAAGAAATTTTAAAAATACATTGACTTGTAACTAGCTAAAAGGTTGACGGCTCCTCTGTTCTTGTGAATTCACATCCTCCCAATCCCTGTAATGCCGATTTGTACCCTAACCTCAGGTTAAGAAACCCTGCTCTAAGCTATTTGCATCTAAGGTATTTTGTTTTAAATCAACTAAAAAAATTATTTGAGTAATCAGCTGGAAGGAGAAGAAAAAAAAAATACAGTTACATTATTTTGGAGGATAACTTTTTTGCCTGCTGCTGCTTGTCATTTATGTTGCTTCCTCCCTCCATGATTGCTCTTATTTGAGCTGACACAGGTATCCAAAATAATACAGAATTCACTTACCATGATGAACCATGCTGATATAATACTCCACGTCTTGATACTCACTGGGTGGCTGAAAACACAACAAACAGTCAAGTCAAAAAAAAATTTAACATAAAAATTACTTCTAATCATATGTATGGTTTTATAGTGTCTCCGCCATATTAACAGTTTGACAAATATGTCCCTTTTTAATTATCCATTATGAAGATTATTTTTTTGAAAGATTTTTTTTTTTAAATGGTTCTTCTAAACCCAATTATTTATTGAAGGCAGAGAAAAACAAACTTTCTTGCTGGTACAAATATCTCAGTTTTAACCTTTTCTTTACCGCTGATGTGGACGCCATGTCACGATCACCCACTTTCATTTACCAAAGACGTCACATTGTCATCATAACAATGAGGCAAAGAACTTTTCTGAAATACCAAGGACGTCATGCACGTCCAAGTCATATTTCAATGCTATATATTTCTCTATTTGTTAATTTATAGAGAAGTTAATAAGTGAATCAGATAGATAATGAAAATATGACCAAAAGTTTCATCTTTAAGGTTTTTTCAATTGCTGAGTCGGCAAAAATCAATGCCAAAACCAGCGATAATGAAAGGGTTAAATGTTCTAAGATTTTTCTTTTAATCCTATTTGATTCATAATCCTAATTAAATTAATAAATATTGGAATAATAATTGTACTTTTCCCAATCTGTCACACATAATAAATAAAATCAGTGGAAAAAAATAATCAAAACCAGATACCTGAGGACTTGATTTAGATTTCTGATCAGTGATCAGCTTGTGGTAACAGAGGCAGAAGGTTCCACTGGACTGTGTCAGGACAGATACGTTTAATGATAGCTCTAAATCACAGGACATGAACATTTGCATGTCAATCAAGGAAACAGATGTAACAAATAAACACAAATATTTTTTAAAACATGAGGTTGATATATTCATTTACAATATTTTATAAACTAATTTCAAACAAATAAATATTTCAATAATATATCTAGGAAAAGCCCTGACATGTCTTTTTCTTTCTGTCTAACTGTCTGAAATGCTCAGCGCCAGTGGGGAAATAAAATTTTGTGCGTTATACAAGTACGAACATCAAAAAAACTAAAATTGCAATTTTTTTATACTGAAAGTGGAAATAAACAAGTGTTGAGGCTGGTAAGGTCAACCGCCGCTTTGATAGATTTTTCAAATGTCTCCCCCATAGACAGCGACGAGGCCATGACAGGCAATTCAGGCTCATACCAGCAAGAAGCCAGTATAGGAGCTGCTCATTCCTGCCCAAGACAATCAGGGACTGGAACAATCTTTCAAAAGGAACGGTTGAGGCGACAACACTAGACACATTTGTGTCTATTGCCTCAAGCCTTCAAACCCCTAGTGCATGATTTCCTCATCAACACCAGTAACTGAAACATTGCAAATCCCATCTACATGCATAGGAGCCAAAATGATCAATAAATTGATCGTGGGCCCTTAAGATATAGAAGAAGAAGAAATGGTGCTTTCAAGAGCATCTTCAAAGATCCAGTAAGGGGACAATTAATCAGAATAATGTTTGTCAATTTGTAAAAGTTTTGTTGAATTATCGCACGTAAACAGAAACTGATTCACTGGTTCACATAGCATTGCAAACATTTAGGAAGTGATTCCAATCGACAGTCAATATAGTGGTGTGTATGGGTGTCTTTTCTTCTTCTTCTGCCTTTTTACCCCATCTGGGGAATAGGCCGTCGACACGAATTTTCCATTCATCACGGTCCTCTGCTTTCCTTTCCAGTTGCCTCCAGGTGTATCCCATATTTTGCGTGATGCCTGTACACCACGTCTCCATGTATTCTTTGGCCTTCCTCCCTTTCCCCCCTTTTTTTCCCTGTGGATTCCATGTTAGGGATTGTCTGGTAATGCTATCTGGAGGTTTTCTGAGAGTATGCCCTATCCACCTCAATCTTTTCTTTATGATGTCTTCATCATTGGGATGGATGTAGGGGAGCAGAATTCAAAGGTACTAAGGGCCGCTGATTGAAAAAAGGGTGTGGTCTGTAAAGGGTGGAGCCATCTGAGGTTCTGTGCCTTCATTGTTTTCCACTGGTTATTTCTAGTTTGAAATAGTGAAACGAGGTATGTGGAAGCTTGAAAAAAGGTAACAGGACAAAAAACAAGGACGTTTCGGCATAAAGCCTTCATCAGCCAACAATAGAAATGAAAATACAACAAAGAAAAGAACACAGTAGAAAACTCAAGCAGTATTCATTCGTCTCTCCGGAAGTGGGAAAACAGGAAGCGAGAGAAAATAAATATAGACACCGTGAAAAATAAAGTCCACAATAATAATGGGCCAGAATATCAAGGGATACATCAACAAACAGCAATAAGAAAATAGATGAAATATAGGGAGACGGAGAAACATCAGTAGGATATTATTTGATTAATACCATATGGAGATATGGTGCCAAACAGCTGAATAAATTTATTTTCCATTTTAACCCTATCTGGTG
>CAXITT010000098.1:96758-152494 GCA_964033795.1 Lymnaea stagnalis | reverse complement strand
AGGGTTAAAATGGAAAATAAATTTATTCAGCTGTTTGGCACCATATCTCCATATGGTATTAATCAAATAATATCCTACTGATGTTTCTCCGTCTCCCTATATTTCATCTATTTTCTTATTGCTGTTTGTTGATGTATCCCTTGATATTCTGGCCCATTATTATTGTGGACTTTATTTTTCACGGTGTCTATATTTATTTTCTCTCGCTTCCTGTTTTCCCACTTCCGGAGAGACGAATGAATACTGCTTGAGTTTTCTACTGTGTTCTTTTCTTTGTTGTATTTTCATTTCTATTGTTGGCTGATGAAGGCTTTATGCCGAAACGTCCTTGTTTTTTGTCCTGTTACCTTTTTTCAAGCTTCCACATACCTCGTTTCACTATTTCATTCTTTTACATAGCTTGAAAGCAGTCCCTTCATTTATTTATTTCTAGTTTATAATGTTTGAACTTGGAGAACAGATAATTAACTGATGCAACTTTACCTGGTATTCCTGTATGTAATGGAATGTCTCCATAGTGGGGTCTAAAAAATAAGGAAATAAATAAATTTACCAGTGAAAAATTATTTATTAATTAAATATAAGAACTTGTAACAGACCTTAAATTACACATATTTAACAACATCAAAGGGCATGCACTAAAACACATGGTGAACAATCTTTCTCTTTCTGTGCCCCAAAATTGGAGTTCTCTCCCATTACTAATCCACAATATAACGATCTTCACAGCCTTCAAAACTGCCCGCAAGACCCATCTCTTCAAACTGTACTATGTACTATACCGACTCATTCTCAACTCCCTCTGGCTGACAAACAATGCTCGATTCTGCTTGGTGCTGTCCATGGCTAGACAAGGGTAGATAGGACTTGGGTGGGTGAGGTCAAGCATTTAACCAATTGTTTTTAAATGTATTCGTTTCTGTAATTGCTAATTTTTATGTGCTCTACGCTGGGGCACTGTGCTATATAAAACCACCTAATAATAATAATAATTTAAATTGATAATACATAAAAATGAAGAAAAAAAATTATATCTTACTTGTCAGCTGTTCTAATGTAAGGAAATGGGAAATTGATTGGAATTTCTAGCTGTAAAAATGCAAAAATTAAAAGGTCTCAAACTAAATAAAATTTTAAAAATTATATTTAAATAATAATACATATATAACATATTAATATAGAATTAATTTGGATACATTTATTATTTAAACTACATCTAATTCCTTGCGTGAGGTAACAATTAATACAAATATTTAGTCAATATTACGTCATTAGAAGTTATATTACATAAAAAAATCTGTTGATGTTAACAATTTTGTTCCCATAATTCTTACCTTTGCCTCCATGTTTGTTTCCTTTTTCCCCACTTTTGCTAGTCAACTCACCATATTTTCATATTTCCCTTTCATTGAAAACTGTATTGTTGACATTTTCTGACTGATGTTGTTGCTGCCGTTGTCCACCCTGACATTCTGAATGTAGTGCAGACGCTGATGCTGCACATCCCATTGACACCAAACAAACTTGCGAATAATCTGTTCAGTCTTTGGCTGACTGCTCATCATCTGCAGATTTTAAATGTAAATTGGTAGCTACAAACAGTTTCTGGTCACCATTTTAAATCTTTAAGAGACAGAAAAATTATTTACAGTGGATTATGGGAAACTCATGAAAATGAACACAAGAGAAAAATCTGCAATAACTTGTTCATGGTTATGATCTCTGAGGTCATTAGACATTGTCAATTTTTAAAACATTTTTTGTTTATCAATGTTTCACATTATGTTACATGCAGAGGCTTCAAATAATAATTTTTGGCAGAAAATAATACTATTAACATACTTTCTTTAAGGCTCAAATTTACTTACAACGCCTCTTTCTCCTATTCGAGCTGTTGGTACTCTGTATAGGCCGATTGCTGAAATTTTGTTTTTCAACAAATTAAACAATGTACCTAACTTTAAACAAATCCATTATAAAAATATTTTTTATAAGATGTTTGTGGAGGTTGAGCAATGCAAGGCCATTTTTTTAAAAATGTTCCAAACAAAAATATATCAGAATAACTTAAGTACTTAGATAGATAATCTTAATGGAGGCTACTCTCCATTTATCTAAAACAAATATTATTTTATGTTACCTCGATGAATGCCAGAAATTTAAGGTAAAATTTGGTGCTTAAAAATGCATGTGCAAGTTATTTTTCATTACACAATATATACTAATGCCTGTGCAATCTTCTTGAGCCACTACCATTAGGCGACCGAGGGCACATCGTATCAGTGTGTGAAGAAAGTAATGTAAGTAGCGCCCCTTAAAAGGATATTAGCACCGCTGTAATCGGTATGACTATAACAAGAGTTCATTTTAAATTTAATGAATTATAGGATTTTGATATTTTTATTTTAAAATAAATTATCACTTTGTTAATTTCTATTTTATTAATAATGTTATGGAACAAGCTAACAGACCACATTATATATGGGCAATGTATTTAGGATTTTATTCAAATAAAAAACTTAGGGGTTCACTTTACAAATGGATCGTAATGTATGCAGTAATATACAGTAAAACATTAATACCTGAATGAAGGCTACTAAAGCTTTGTTTTTGTGTAATATGAATAACAAAAATATTATAATAACTAAATACTAACATTCCTTATGCAAGAAAACCAGCATATGTGATTCTTTATTGTGAGGTTGGCCTTGTTGGGTGGGATACAGAAACTGAACTTTGAGGAATGTTGACCGCTCCATGTTGAGAGAGAACACATTCTTTTCTACAGATTGAAGCTCTGCCAGATATGCTTGGTATACAACTATAAGTTTAGAAAAGCATATTATGTGAATAATGTAGAAAAAAATAATTGAAAGATAGTATCTGAAGTAAAATGTTTCATTTTATCTACTTGAAATGAGTTTAGTGAGAAGTAAATTACCTTTTTGTTTGTGTTCAGATGGAGACTCTCTGGGTATTGATATACTGAATGCTTAATATAAAAAGAAAATAATGCAATTAATTTTTTTTCAGACACAAAACAAAAAGAAACATGCATTTGTTTAACTAATTTCACATTTGATTATTTGAAGGAAAAAAAAAACATATTTGGACATTTCAAAGTTTAAATTATAAAGTTTAATATTGTAAAATAGGTTACTTGCCTAAAAGAGTTCTCTCTTGATTTAAGGAACATGAAACAACTTTAACTTTCTTTTCATATATGTAAATAACCTAATAAATAAATAGAATAAAATGTATAAGTCTTTGACTCAGAAGGAGAAATATCAAAAAGGAAAGATTTGAAAAGTAAAGGTATATTCTTATTTTCTGTATGGTTAGTCCACTCTCCTATGTGATAATCTTAATAAGTGTCTAATGGTTAGGAAACTGTATGCAAAATGTTAATGACAGCACAGCTGCTTTAACTTGAAGCCCACATTTCATGCATCTTTTAATATGCAGTAAAAAAAAGTCTAGAAAATTGATTTCAGAAAATTCAACTTGACATTATTCAGTTGATAATTAATAATTTGCAAGCAAAGATTAGTTAGTCGATTTAAAGTAGCAAGTAGTAAACAATTTAGGCTATTTATTTTGCAGTTCAAAGAAAAACCATATTCTCAACAAACAAAATCTTGCTATTGAAACTATTTTGAGCTTACACTGTGTTTCTGGGCTTCAGGCTCGTACATTCCAAATATGGTAGCTGATGTATTAGCCTGAAATTTAGCCATTTGTAAGTAGAAAAAAATCATAAGCATAATGAGTATAAGTATAAGCATAAGTAAATCAATTTACTCAGCATTTACAAATATTGGAACCATAATTTATATCAATTATTTTTTTATAAATTATGGTTCCAATATTTGTAAATGCTGAGTAAATTGATTTTTACCGTTTTTCTTAAATCTTCAAAAATTATGTATTAAAGTGATTAACTTTTTGCAATTATTAATTGCATATTAACTATTTATTTTATCCACCAAAAAAAGGAAAATACCTTAATGACATCATTCCACACAAAAAGAACTGTACCACCTTTCTCTTGGTTAATAATGCGTGGTGTAATTATGGATTCTGAAACATAAATTCAATCCTGTTTAAAGAAAATCAAATTTTGTGTGTTAGGAAAAAGTAATAGTAATATACAACAATTTTTCTTAAATTCGATTTCAAATGATTCATATTCATCTTATTTTTGGTTCAAACAGACTTATTTGAGTTTTTTTTTAATGAAATCATTGCATTATATTTCAAAATTCTACTTCTGTGTAAATTCAGGACTCACTATATTTTGCATTTAATAAATACAAATTTAAATATTATGTTATTTAAAAGCACTTTTAGGCTCTTGTGTCTGTTACCTTTACATTGTGGCTAGCAAAGTTTATTACAGTAGTTTTCCTATACATTTTTCTCCACTGCCATTTTGAAAGGTAAATAATATAGATAGGCATCTCCTATATAAGGAATATGACCCCCTTCATTCCAACAATTGAATCATGATTTAAGCTTTTCCAAATGTCATTTCATCTTATGTTTGTTGTGCCTCATGTATGAAGAAACAAACAAATTATTCTAGTACATACTAGATATATGTTAAGCACTTGTTAATGGATATGAGCTTTTGTCCTGATATGCTAGTGACTTTCCAGCACTAGAAAAAAAATTGAGCAGAACATTTAAGACATTACTTTTTAAGTCTGGTCATGGTACTTATGACCAGGTTGCTGGACGTCAATATCCCTAATCCCTGGTTTGCTTAGCTGATCCCAGCATCCATTTTTCATCACCTTTCTCCCTAGGTACTCATACTCTGTAACAAATTTCATTGGGGTATTGGTCAAAGTGATTGTCTCCTCCATCCTGAATTTTTCTCTCATGATCCATTTTTCTTGTGTAGACTTAAAGGTCTATGGAACTAGCAGTTTCAGCAATTTTCTTTAGCTAGGTATTTAGTTACTTTAAAGATGGGAATGCTATGCCAATGACATAGTCAAGATACTCAAGCAACAAGGTCAGCATCTTTTGTAACCACTGCCTCTTTCCTTGTGTGTTTTGTCGCATGTGCCATTCAATAGCTAGTGGGACAAGAATCAATGAGAGAATGCTCCCCTGCTTTGCTCCAGTCTCAACTTTGAAAGGTTCAGTCAGGTCACGATGAGAACTCTAAATTTAAAGTTTCATAATTTAATAGGAATACCGGTAGTCTAGAACAGTGTTTCCCAAACTTTATAATTTAGCAGACCTGTGGACAAGTTTTGAAATTGCACCAGTGATGGATTAATTAATTATATTTACTATTTTGTTTAAAATAAATATTCATGTATTGTGGACTGAAAATGTAAGACTCACAGACAACATTTGGGGATAGTATATGTAATTTTTATGTTATCATAGGGCCTGCTAGCTGCACGGTACAATAGTGTTATGAAATGCTGTAACAATAGTGTGACGATACATCAAGATCAAGTGCTTCCACCATGTCTCTGTTTTACATTATGTTTCCCTGGTCCACTCATAACATTTCCCTCTTCTGCTCATTGCAACAACACGTGACATACTTGGACATTGGTCCCTCTCAAATGTTAATGTAATTCTATTATGTAGCTGAGTCTCACCCTTCGCATCTATTGCCAGATCGCTATTTCCCTGATCAGCTGCTTATGATGACCAAGTCATTCTTCGATACATTAACTTATGGAGAAACACCAGCATATCGAGAGCGGCAAGGTCTCCATGTTTCTGTTTAGGAAGGTGCAAGCAGCAATGTTGTCACAGAGTGCATTGATTTACGGTGGCTCTTATGGGGAGATTTTTGATTGTTCATGGAGCATAACCTGCATGGTGTGTGTCCGCTGCAGTGACCAGAAAGCTGCACGCAGCACAAGTGAACCCATGGACGAGTTAACATACAGATAAACAACTGAACCCATGGACAAATGGAAAAAATCTAATATGTTCATTCCCCTAACCAAGCATGTGCTGAGCCCCAACCATGAAGGGAGCTGCATCCAAAATTGGCATCCAATGATGCCGGATCTAATTCCAGCATTAGATTATGGAAAATTTGACCAGTTTAGCCAGTTTGCTCAGCTGCTGACTGGTTGGCTGTGATTTTAAAAATATTTTTTGCCTTGAGGGCCTGAAATTGGTTTGACAACTTTTCTCTGAAATGTCTAGGTTTCTCTGGCTTTTGGGTTCAGCATGCTTCAATGATCATGGATGACTCCACAGTGGCAACTAAGTTAGGCAAACTTGAGTTGGAATGAGTTGGACTAATTTGCTGAATTTTCGGCCTGACATTAACGTGATTAGGGGGAAAGTTCGGTTGGGAAATCGACTTCTAATCCCCCCTCCACCCCCACCCAAGGCTTCAAGGGATATCCGTATCTTCCAAACGCACTGAGGATGAGAGGTGCTATTCTGATTATTAGTGTCATTATAATACAACCATATGTCAAAGATTGTCAATAGGAATAAACAAAGTAGGAAATCCATTAGAAAAGAGTAGAAACACTGAAGGTAATATCATTATAGTCCAATATAGAACCTTTTTAAAATAATTTTACTTATTCCTGGTACAAAAATTTATGTCAACGTGTGTAGGGGGTAGGGAAGGGCTGAGGTTACATCCATCCATCCCTGTGGCGCTACAGCCCATGTAGGGCTTTGGCCTGCCTCACCACTTCCTTCCACTCAGACCTAACTAATGCCTTTCTATTCCATGCTTGTACTTTCAACTGCTGTAGATCTTTTTCCACATCATCTATCCACCTAAGCCTTGGTCTACTTTTGAGCCTTTTTCCTCTGGGGCTGAGGTTACACCATCAGTTAATACTTCACCACTGTAACCTGACACCTCTGTGTTAAAGTCTGAATTAAGTTTTAAGTCTTAAACTTAAATTAAATAATTATATTTGTTTTTATTTTTTAACCTTACTTTTGCCATTTAATATTATAATATGAATATTGCTTTTGGACTGGAAAAGGGAACAACATTTGGCCACAAATGGGCTGAATAGGGCTAGTCATTTAATGGCAGAAATCTATTAATAGAACTGATGTCATCATTACTCATCATCCGAGTACTCAGCGCTGACAAAATGCCAACACTGTTCAGTATTACTATGTTAGTGAAGTGTTCCTGAAACTTGTTTACAACTCTAATTTACGAAATACTTTACACATTTTTTTTACGTCTATTTTCTGAAATGGGACTTCATTGTGTGAACGGCATATGTAACAGTAACTCTAGATACAAGGATTGTTCAAACGATATGCTGAAACACACTATGCTGCCCTGTTTTAAGCAATATTTCTCAGCCAACCTTCTAAAAATAGTACCCTATGACGTTTTCCAGTCTGAGAAATGACAAAGCCTATAGACAACAAATTCAAGGAGCAACTGATTTTTTAAAAACATTTTGTAATTAAAAACCATCTAATATTTAAATTTTAAAACTAAACAAAGGAATAATAAAAAATATATACTTTTACATAAGGACAAAATCACTAATTGGAAAATTTAAAAAGAACAAACTTGTTTCTTTAACTATTGGAGTGCTTTAATTTAGCTACATGGGATTCGGGTAAAAATGATCAATGACTTTTAATTTATTGCGCTAAAATATTAGATTAACACACATTGACTTTGACTAGACACAACACTGACAACACCCCATGTTTTTTGTTTTGTTTACCTGAAATTCCAATGGATTGTCGATAGCTGTAGATAAACTGTGACAATGATACAAGAAGATCATATGAAGTGTGAAGCTCAAACATTTCAAAATTTTAAAACAATTACATTAAAATCCAATTTATAGCATTTTTTTTTTTCAGATAGATTGTTTATTAACCTGATGCATCACAAGATTTTCATGTAGGGTCAAAGGTTATGTTTACGGTGTGCATAGAAATGTTAGCTCAAACCTTGCAAATAACAATAATAACTTGCTCTACTGTTGCGTAATCTTTCAAAAATGTTATTGCATTGTAAATTATATTGACCTACACTTTATACTGTAATTTCACATTCCAATTCAGAATTATTGTTTTTTTTTAAATTCAATAACTTTATTTCATAAAGAGAAAAAAAAAGAGAGCCATTTTAAGAAGTCACCGCCACATGCAATTCATCCCAGGAACAATTGCCTGTTGTATTAATAATTAATATTAGTGTTAAGATTTCTAAAATGTTTTCTCGACTTTTAAGTCTAAATAGATTTAAATATAAATATCATTTTTTTATAAACTTATTTAAATTCTAGATTTTCGGATTAATATCAAAAATTCAAATGAGATATATTTATCCATATAGCGTCTAGATTAGGCCTACTGTTAAGTTTATATAATTAAAAAATCTGAACAACCACAACAATAAAATGTCCTATGAAATAAGCAGCACAGCCCGCAGCACAGCATGCTTTCAATTTCAGCATGAACACACAGTTTCACACAAACATTAACACAGCAAGGCCCCTTTTAGTACAGACATTAAACAGTGGTTATTGTATCTGGTAAGCCTTGTTTATAGAACTATGTGTATGACTATATTATGAATGTAATTGGCTTGCATACATGGGTTCATGGCACATGTCATGAGCATGCAGCGAGTATCCGAGTAGCAAGACTTCAAAAGCAAGAGGATGTTGTGACGCCAGGAGTGTCATTAGTCTTAGATTGGATTAATTTAGCTGTCCCTAATTTTATGAAATCTGCAATGCAAAGATATCACTAGCAGCCTACATCTAGAAAATAAACAATATGAAATGGATAGAAAATACCACCTCAAAATTAAAATAAGTGCCACCCTTGGTCTTGGTGGACCATTTTAGGCCCTGCTCCGCCCCCTTCTTATATGCCATTATATGCCCATGCATATGATATGACATCTAAAAAATGGAAAATTGTTGACAATGAATGATCTGATTGACACTATTGTAATTGTTTAATTAAACATATTGACTCTTACTCACTACTGAGAGTGTGACAAACCTGATCCATGGTGGAATAGTTAGTAAGAAGCACCCTACAGTACAACTAAAATTAGAGGAAAACTCTCCCTGAGAGAGAGGATGAATCAGAAGATGACTGTAGACTTGAGTAGACAACTCTTTTCTGTCATACTACATACCAGATGCCAACCAGCGGGATCAAAATCAATTCAACCCTTTCACAAATAAAAACTGGTACCAAAAAATGAAAAGTTGAAATAATTTTAGTAATATTAATGAATAGGCCTAGGTCATGATTGAGTATAATACTTTCTAAGGCCTGGCCTATCATTTATAATCTTTCATCATCATCATCAATGGCACTACAGCCCATGTAGGGCCCTGGTCTGCTCCACCACATCCTTTCCATTCGGAGCGATCCATGGCTTTCCGTCTCCATGCTCGAACCCCCAACTGGTGTAAATCTGTCTCCACATCATCAATCCACCTCATCCTTGGGCAACCGATGAGTCATCTGCCCCTAGGCTCTAGGCTTCTGCCTGTATATAATTTTGGCTGCTCTGCATTCCGGCATCCTTTCAACATGACCTGACCAGCGTATTCTGCCTTTTTTTATCATTGTATTTATAATCTTTATGTTTATTATTTTAAATTCACAAAATTTGTTGTTTGAGATCATTTGTGCCTTGTTGTGCTTTTTGTCTGTTTTAACACCTAGATACTCTAATATATAAATCAAAGAGCATAGCAGTCTTGTAATGAACACCACTACATCCCAATTGTTCATGACGAGTCAGGACCAGATTCCTCCTCTGTAACACCCATTCTGTTTCTGTGACACTTTTCGCATCCATATTCCATATTTGGAATTTACCTCATAAATAGCCTACCAGTCCCATAGTATAGATCACCTTCAATGGACTATTGGGATTCAAACTTCAATATGACCAACTTTGAATTTTTTGTAAGAAATAAACAAATGCAATGGTCCAATTATTACCTTCACCATTTTTTTAATATTTGCAATTTTTGTATGTTCTAAATCCATTGAAAATCTGCACAAAGTAGTGTATTGTCATACTATTTTGAAAACAAAAAAAATCCTATGCCTATACAAAGTAAGGGTAAAACATATCATTTGTATGATACATGCCAGTTTATTTTACTATGCTGACAAAGCAGCAGTTCAGCTTAATCAGTTTTCTCTGGGGTCCTGTCCAAGAACTCAAAGGTCTTCCTGGTCCTGATGGCTAGCACTAATGGCTAATGGTCTCTTAAATTTAACATGGCCTTAATGCGTTTGTAAAAGTTGAAAACATATTTTTTTAAAGACTACAAAGCCACTCTTACTTTGGTACTTTAAAAAGGTATAGCCGAGTTCATTGTTTTAAAATATTAGTATTCTGTTTACACATAACATTCCACCTCATTATGCACTGATTTATTTTGTTTTATTTTAACAGCCAAAAGGATTTAAAGCCAGCTGAGAGATACCAAATTTGATCATGAGGTAAATATGGCTTTTAAATTTTAGTCTAGCCCTCCTTTTTAAAATGATTATAAAACAATTACTTAAGTACTAGACACTAGCATATTTCAAAGTAATGGTCATTGCATTTTTGGAGTCCCAGGTTTTTGTCGCAATAGAGTCTTAAGGGGGAAGGGTTTGGGTGTTAAAAATCTATTGTGATGCTGTTGCCAAATTTATTTTCTTATAGCTATAACTAATTTTATATTATTTATAAACATCTAAACTAATAGTATAATACATGTTATATTTATTGAGGATTGAAAAAAAAATGGGATTTGTATTATATACTTATACAATGCATAATACTAAAGGTATTGATAATAGGCACAGGTATTTGAGAAATTGTGCTAGTTATTTTCACAAGTAAACACGCTAGATATCACTCTAATAGTATCCATGATATGTTCAACTTGCACATGACATATTTTTTTAAACTAAGACAGTTCATAAAATATTTTGATTCCTGGTCATTATGAAGAAACCACAGGGAAGGGCAGTTCCTAGAAAAAATCAGCACCCATGCCAAACCCTGAAAAGGGCATCCCTCAATTTAGATAAACGTGCCGCCCGAGTGGCAAAATATTCTAAAAAGATGATTTTTGGTGCCCCTTTTGAAGTGCATTGCATTTTATAGTTTAATTCACTTTTAAAGTCTTTTCTAAAGATACTTTATCCCTCCCCACCCCACCCTTCTCCCCCAATGATGGTGTCAGGGGCGAGTGCTCCCTTTTCCAACATCTGACCATGGTGATTCTGCACATATTTTGGGAACCACATGGCTTGTGAAGCAGTCAGTGTTGGAATACTTGGACACATTTATTTTATTGTGACGTCATAATTGTTTATAGATAATTTGATTTTTTTTTTTGGGGGGGGGGGTATTGTACATACGCATGGGCAGTGTCCAGGGGGGGGGGGTTAAAACTTTTGCAAGTTTAGTATATGATATGCATAGCCCCTTAAAAATTCAACACATGTAAATTGTTGATAACTTGTCACTGTTTTTTTTTTTTTTGTCGTTATTATTGTTTATAGATAATTTGATTTTTTTTTTTGGGGGGGGGGGTATTGTACATACGCATGGGCAGTGTCCAGGGGAGAGAGGTTAAAACTTTTGCAAGTTTAGTATATGATATGCATAGCCCCTTAAAAATTCAACACATGTAAATTGTTGATAACTTGTCACTGATTGCTCTTGAGGTACTTTTTGTTATAGTCTTTGTGTTTTTCCTACAGTTATAAAATCCCTGATAACTTTGAAGAAGATGATGTATCTAATCTAAAACTTTCAGAAGATGATGAAATTTACCTGATTAGGGTCCCCAAAGGAGTAAGTATTAAGTTAATGACTTTTAATTTTACATAATCTATGACAACCAATTCCACAACAAAAGCAGATCATGAAATTGTTTATTATGATGGCACTTTCAGTAAAACTTAATTATTTTTATAAATAATTATCTGTTTGAAACCTGTTTGTGATCAATAAATCTTTTACCTGCTTTAGAGCAAAAAGTGTTACTTTGTTACAATCATTATAACCGATATTAACAATATGCTAATTAACATTTCTTTTACAGTTTGACATTAAAAAATTACATGAAACAAAATTTTCACCTGATCAAATCACAGAAATTGAGGTAAGAATAGGAATGAACTATACACAACATACATTTTCCCTTTTAAATTTTCAGTACATTTTAAACATGAGGCACATCTTTAAAATTTGCCACCCATTATGACATTCCGAAATTCCAACTCGAAGGCGTTTTGGTGCTACTTTCTGATTTTGATTCACATAGTTTTGAATAAGTGAATTGGTGCGTTATAAGACTATAAAAGACCCATGAGTGTAAAATATGTAAAAAAGATTCAGTCTGAATCTAAACCTTAAAAATATTATATCAATTGCATTATTATAATTGTTTTGTGTCGTGAATAAAAGTTTTTTAATGAAACATTTTTAAATTAATTTATTAGAAATTAATTGTTTAATACATTAATTTGCTAAAATTACCTATTAAATTTATAAATTATTCTAAATATCAATCTTCAAAATACCTTCTTTTTGTACCATATACAATACTTTCTGAAATCCTCCATTTTTTTAAAAGCTCATAGCTTTATGATTAATTGACATCTATACCTGATGTATTGTAAAAGCAAGTTTCCAAGAATCAGTAAACAAAATCAGACAGCATTGTGACCTCCTACTTTGAATTAGCACTAGGTCCTAATTACAAAAATCATATATAAATCTGGTAGTGCATAGGGACAAGTCTGCCATAATTGATATCAATCTGCAGGGCTTTTTTTAACATTTTTGTTTTATTTCTGAATTTTATTATCACATTTCTTTGCCAAAGACTGAAGCAATCCACTTAATCACACATGCCAAAATGTTGGTGCCTTATGATTTTCTCCCTAAATTCTTTGATAGGTTGAAGATGACAATGACCAGCTGGCTTCAGTGTATGAGTTGAGTGTATTTAGACAAGAGGTACTGTTTTAAATTTTTTTCTTTAGTGGGATTTTATTGTTGTTCTTAAGATAGTGATTTTAGTAACCATGAGATTGTTTTTTTCAATAATTCATCTCTACTGTCAAATCATCTGTGTTTAAGCATTTTTTTTAGTAAAAAAAAATCAATCACTTTTTTTTGTGTAATTGAAATTTCTATTTTGTTGTGAACTTTGGCAGGAAATTCAAAAACTATTAACAGTTTAAGATTTGTATATATAAATATATATTATCATGTTAAAGTAATATGCCTCATTAAAGAAATTAAATGTTACCAAACGTTCTAATATAATGTATTAATGGTTTTTACCTTTAGGATCTTGATGTAGTACCTGTGGTCAAGTCAAAGAGGAAGTCTGCTTGTTTAGGTAATTTGACTGATTTGAATGTTATGATGTGAATATCATGTTAAATTTCTGAACTTAAAGTTATTACCACTGATTTGCTTAGTCTCTCAAGAAGGGTGAATGAATCTACTTCTAAAATTTCTGAAGTTTAAAAAAAAAACTTAAACAACTCTTAAAAAGAATTTAAAAAATCAATAACACCTTGTTTTAAATTTATTCTCATGCACCTACTCTAAAAGTGGTGCCAGCTATTTCAAGCACGTTGGTGTTGGTTGTTTATTTTTATTTTCCATCTTATTTTCAGGACCACCAATTAGTGGGCTTCTGTGTGTAACCAAGTCCTACAATGTCAACCCAAGCTCTCTAGATCACAGCCTGGGGTTAAATGAAACAAAACCTGTGGAAATGCCCCCAGGCCTGAAGCAAAGATACACTCCATTTGGGTCAGGTAATTTTCATGTCATGAGCTATAAAACTTCAAGAACACAGTACTTAACATATTGAAAATATAAGAACACAGTACTAACATATTGGAAAATATAAGAACACTGTACTTAACATATTGAAAATATAAGAACACAGTAGTTAACATATTGATAATATAAGAACACTGTACTGAACATGCTGCACCAAAAGTTGTATTTTAAATTTTAGTGACATAAAGGGCCATATTGTTTGTTTTTGTTTTGTTTTTTTTTAAATTTCATTCAAAATAGTTTGAGTAGCTTCTTAGATAGCCCACTTACAGTTGCAGTAGATAATATAAATAGATAGGGGAAATGTTAAAGTTTTATTCATATTTTAAAATATTTGCTAATTATCCTGGGGGCATTTCTATCATGTTCAATCCATTCACCAACCATATTGGAATTGAAACATAGCTACTTCATAGAGCAGGAGACTCCTCCCACTATTATCTTGTAAGACACAGGGCATGCACCAGGGGTTCCCCTATAGAAATTGATTCTTAACAGGGCTCTGTGAGTCGTAAGGTTGGAAACCACTGTATTTTATAGTTGTAGCATTTACATTTTCTACATACATCGTTACATTTCAATTTTTTTCTAAAATTAACAATGTTCATGTAAGTGAAGTGAAAACCTGTGTAATTAAAATGTAAGCATACATCACTAATAATATTGCCCCCAATGCTGACATTTTGAAATTTTTTCATGATATGACCCCTGAGTTAGTTCAACATTTTCATTAACATAAACTGAAAATCTTGACATGAATTAAACCAAAAATTTGACATGAATTGAACCAGAAATTTGACATAACGCTTAAAAAAAATACTTGTACAATTAAAAATTTCTCCTTAGGTGGTCTTTTCTCCTATGTTTCAACCTAAATTTAGTTCAAAACTGATTCCTTTTGTTTATCAGGCTAATACAATTTTGGACAGAGTTTTAAAATTTGACTTTGTTTGAAAGAATCCAAGGTCTCAAATTTGACAGCAGCCACCTCTGCGTTATCTTTTTATTTTTGTGTATTTTTGTTTTCGGTGTATGTGTGTGTGACTGAATGAAACATGTATGTGTCTAGATCAGTGTGCTTGACTTGTATGTGCATTTGTGTCTGTGTTAGTAGTTGTATCTACCTGAATGATGGCTGGATCTGAAGCATTCTTTTTATCATCATCATATGTATATTTGTTTGACTGCAGGATTAATTTATCACTCTTTGACCCTTTGAACCCTTGGCTCCTGGACCTAAAATACTGATGTCCCTTGGCTCGTGGTCTTAAAATACTGATGCTCCTGGTCCTAAAATACTGATGCCCCTTGGCTCCTGGTCCTAAAATACTGATGCCCCTTGACTCGTGGTCCTAAAATACTGATGCTCCTGTAGAAAATTACCACAAACAAACAGAAATCACATGATTATAAAATCAAATAAATTTTATTTATTTCAATCTAAATTTGTCTGTTAGTAGTCCATAACTACTGTTAAATGTATCACAGGGAGAAAATTGTCATATAATAGGATAGTAGAAGGTCATTTATTTTTTTACACAAAAACCAAGGCTGGTACTATGGGTAGACATTGTGTTGTTTCTTTTATTCGCAAGCACTTATCAGTAGCAATAGTAGTTGAATTAAATTGATCGTCACTATTATTGTCTATTTGCTTTATTAAAATTATTCTTTCAAAACATGATAATAATCCTTTGAATCATTTGCATTATCAACCATCATTAGCAATTTTTTTATTTTTTGTCACCTCTATGCATTGCAATACATTACTAAAACATAACAAAATACAATACATCAATAAGCGCTGCAATTACTGTGACCTTTCAAAAGTGACATGGTAAACCCTGAACTCTGTATTACAACACATTTTCATATACCGATATGGACTGTCTAGGGTAAGATAGGGGGAACCGAAATATCAGATAGTTTTTCCTTATTTATTACTCATTTACATTTATTTTTTACTCCAGGCAATCCTGAGCAATTTTCAACTAAAAAGAAGAAACGCAAGCATTCCTTGTCTCAAGTTGTTACACCTGATGGTAAACCCTTGAGGAAGAAGAGAAAAATCGACAAAACCTCTAATATAGAGTTGGGGACCTCACCAAAAACAAGCCAGGTTGACAGCATTGGGGATTCTTGCCAATCGGGTGCAAAACTTTTAAAAAGTACTTCTAAGCGATACTTTCATGAAACACCTGTCGCATGTGAGACTGCTGTGACTAAGAAAGTTAAACATAAAAAGTTGAATCATTCAGTAAATGAGTTCGACGACAGCCAGACGTGTTCTCCAAAGAAAAGGCATAAGAAATCAAAGAAAAGACACTCCAGTGATTCACTTGTGTTCATTGACCCAAAAGAAGATGCTAGTAAAGTTCTTCCTGATTTACTTGATGGGCATGTAGAGGTTTCACAGGATGATCCTTCTGTGTCTGGAGAAATAAAAGAAATAAGTAATCAAGTTAAGAGAAAGTTATCCTCTGGTTATTATAGTTTCAGTGCTGATACTAGCTTAGATTCTGGTGAAAACAGTGCATATTCAAAGGACAGGAAGAAAAAGAGGAAAAGGAAAAAGGATGATGGGTATTGAGATTTAATATCAGAATCATGGTACCGTTATGAGAATTAATTATTGCATTGACATGGGCCTTAAATCAGTTTGTTATTAGGTTTGAAGCACTTTTTATTCAATTTGTCTCTGATTCAGCAGTTACAGAATTGTGATTAATCCATTTGATTTATTACTCTGGTAACTACTAAATATTGTCACTATATTTTTAGTGTCTTGCATTCAGCTATTTTAATGTCTATTTTTTTAAATTTTACCAAATCAAAGACAAGAAAGAAAATGTTTCAAATGTTGGTAAAATTTTGTTGACAGTAGTAATATAAAATGTACTTCAACTTTAATGTCTGGAAACATTCTGGTTATGGAATTTCAGGGGAAAAAAAATTAAGTTACTTAGATGAAATGTGCATTACCTTTGGAATTATATTTTTTTATAGTAATAATACTAACAGGAGGATCTTTTGAGTGTCAACTATTTATAACATAGCAGTCTTTAACACAGCATCTCATTCATTGCTTGTGCATGTAATTGGATTTTTCAAGCTAAAATGGTTTTTATACCATTGTTTAAGTTTTAATGAAGACATGGAAAATTGATTGATGAAAATTTATTTTTGTTAAAATCATTTATTTACTGTATAAATAAATTTGTGTTATATTCAAGAACTTGTCATTACTTCTTAATTATTTTTTTTTAAAGTTTTAATCACAGAAGCATGTTTACCTAGCTCTTTTTAATTAGACTAGATTTATCATTACTGTAGCATATATTTTGGGATTATTATTTTAAAATCTGGATTTCAGGATGGACTTCTAAAAATATTTTTTTATGAAAACTGTGTCTTCAACTCCAATCACCAAATAAAACTGCTTTACATACCCTACTCTGGTGGCATCCTGTTCTGTGGTGAAACAAACTATAGCGAGCTCTGTCAAGTTTTCCATTTGGACCATTCCCATCAAAAAATTGTTTTTAATTCATTCAAAATTAAATACAAGGAAGCATTTGGGTGCATACCTCAATTTAGTCTTGCATCATTCTACACTTAACCGCCATTTATTAATACTTTCCGTCGCCTTCCCACGGGTAATGGAACATCCTGGATGCGCACCCTCACTCAAAATATTGGCATCTCATCGACCATGTTATTATCGGGAGAATGGACAGTCGGGACGTGCGTGCAACCAAGTCTATTTGTGGTGCATCGGCACCTAAACCAAAATAAAGGTGGTCAAGGCAGCTTTGCTCCCAATACATTTGCATGTGAAACGTGGACAGTCTCATCAACGCCATGCTATGAATCTAGGAAACTAAACCACTTTCCCACAATGAGCCTCCAAAAAATCCTCAACATCATATGGCAGGATAAGATCTTGACTCAGAGTTTATGCACAACCAGATCTCCCCACTATACACACCTTATTAATGGAGTCCCAGTTTTGCTGGGCTATGTTGCTAGAATGTCAGACAAGTGCTTGCCCAAAAGAATATTTTATGGTGAATTCAAGCATGACAGGAGGTTAGCTGTGGATAAAAAATACGTTTTAATGACACACTAAAAGCTACTTTGAAAGCATTTCACATTGACCCTGACTTGTGGGAACAGTTGAAAGTCCTCAGAGAAGCGAGACTCGTGATGCTCCACTCTACAAAAGGGCTCAGTGCAACATAAGGTTAGCAGAACACAAAAGACAAGTCAGAAAAGCCCGAGTTAAATCTGTACATGAGGTTGTTGCATCTATCCCCTGCACCTTCTGGGCCAGAACATTTCGTGCCACCAAAGTCGCACCGATTAGCCAGCTGCACATCCACAGACGGATTCAGCTCCATTCTAATTTTGACGGGTGTACAACCACAATAATACACAACGTACAAAATAATAATAATAATATTCTAAATCTTCCACACACACAAAGTGTAATTAATATGAAAATCGAATTACTAGTTCACAAAACCTGTCTTTGTTACAACTTCGTAATTAATAGGCCTCCTAATCTAGATATGTTTATATTAAATAAATGCTTTAAAAAACTGTAGGGCATACTTGTTTATTACTCTAATTTCAATTTGCGAAATTTAAGATTTACCACTCTTCATCTCTATTTAAAAATGTTATAAAAATGACAATTCAGTTCATCAGGTGATATTTTTTTTTATATATATATTATAAGCTATATCATTTTTTTGGGTTGTATCTGTCACTCAAAAGTAAAAAATTCCACTTTTTTTCCTCGGGGTTGGGGGCTTTCTCTGGTGCAACAATACACCCCCTCCCCCCCCCCCCAAGAGCTTGCCCGACGATTCCCCCATCCAAAACAAGACCTACAGTAACCATTTAGTAATAATAGCATTACAATTTAAAAGTAAATGTGACGGGATAAAAATAGTTATTAATAAATATTAATTCGTATCTTATTTCCAAGTTTTGGTGGGATAGATTCTGCTTTTTGAATTCATTTGAAAAGAATAATGTACCTTTATTGGCAAAAGAGCGACTTCCTGTTGATACTTGGTTTGGCTCGTCAATATAAGATTTATAAATACGCTTTTGTTTTAAGATTTCCAGTACATGTCAATTGGCTTCATACTTACTTATGTTCTAATAGTTTGTTTCCTTGTTCAGTCCAAAAGATATAAATCATAATGGCGCAGTTTATGGAAGTAGGAATGGAGTTTGAGTCCTTCGATGCATTTCAAGCAGCTATGGAACAATATGAGGACACCAACTTCGTTCAATTTTCAAGAATGGATTCACGATCCGTTGAAAAAGCTCAGGAAAGCTCACTTACAAAAACATACAATCCAGAAATTAAGTTTTCACAGCTACATTATGCATGTACATTTGGACCCAAAAAAGCAATGTCCCGTTCTAGTGGAATACGCAATGCAACGTAAGTCACAATTCACATGGGACTGTAAATTAGTGTTAAGTACACTGAAGTGTGCCTGGAACTTACAACATAATCTAAGCAAACTATGAGTATGGTCCATAGACCACAGTATGGGTCTGCTTATTTTTGAACTGGTGTTATTAAACAAATTATGGTGGTAGCAAGCTCTTCAGAAGATACATTTTGGCCAGATGTCAAACAAATCATAGAATGAAAATGCCAAATTTATATTAGCATACCCTAATTGTAAACTGTTATAAATTAAATATTTTATTATAATAGCACAAATGGAAAGTTATTGGTATTGATATCGATTTAGTAGGTGTGTTCTTCCTATTATTATGAGTTCTTGGCAATGGTAGGATTATGTAACATTATGTACCACAATATAGGCCTATGGTAGGCACTTCAGTAAGGCAAGGGAGACTACTTCAATATATGTATGGGAAATAGGAATCGGCGCAGAAGAATCCAAGTTTTTAATGTTTGGAGGTTGGTGCTTTTTCATTGATAAAACTACTCTTTTGTCTTCCAAATGTTAACTGTAGTGGCCATCTTGACCTACATTTCCATCATAAATTTTTGCCTTTTACATTGACCCCAATATAAGAAATTCATGGGTAAATATAAGGCATCTTTCCCTAAAAATTTATTATGAATTCAAATTTTATGTCTTTCATATTAATTCTTACTCTGCAAAATATATTGAAGTATATGTGTGCCAATTTTCATTGAGCTAGGACATGTCAGCCATTAGTTATGTTCATGTTAGGGACCATTAGGTCGCCCTGCCCCATTTAGACCACGCCCCCTTTTCAATGGTGGAAAATGCCAATACTTTGGAAATAATTAATTATTACCACTATTTACATCAAAATATTTGATAACTTGTGTCTTAGAATGAACTGAAGTGTAATTTAAACAATAAAATTTTAATTTGAGGTAAAAAAAACAGGGTAGAGTCCATATTATAAATGATCATAATTTGCTGTGTGCTAAACGTTGTCATGGGCAGCCATTCGTAGTTACTTGCATAATATACTATCACAGAGTTTCATTCATAAAAGTTTGCCGTGTGAAAAAAATATTCAACCGTTAGGGAAAGCTTTAATTAATTAGCCATGTGCCAAAGTTGAAAGTTAAAAAAGTAGTCCCTAAACAGTATTTTAGTTATAAGGGGATGCATTGCTTGTAGAATGCCTTGACGTCCTCCTCCCAGCACTCACCTCCATCATAAATTCTTCGATTCTCTCTGGCATATTCCCTCCCATTTTTAAACGGTCGATTGTCCTGCCCCTCCTAAAGAAACCCTCACTTGATCCAAACACACTCAAGAATTACCGCCCCGTCAGCAACCTCTCCTTTCTCTCAAAAATCATAGAAAAACTCATACTCTCTCAGCTCTCTGGCTATCTTCATTCTCGCAATCTCTATCCTTCCTCTCAGTCCGCCTACCGACTTGGTCATAGCACAGAAACAGCACTGGTCCGAGTCATGAGTGACCTCCTGCGCGCGATGGACGATGGCAAACTCTCTATTCTCACTCTGTTAGATCTCTCTGCTGCATTTGATACCATTGACCACCAGATTCTTCTTGACCGCCTTCATCTTTCTTTCGGACTTACTGGCTCAGCTTTAAACTGGTTTCAATCATATCTTTCTGACAGAACTCAAAAAGTCTCTATTTCCAACCGCTCTTCCAAACCTTCAGCCCTGTCTATTGGAGTTCCTCAAGGATCGGTCCTTGGGCCGGTCCTTTTCATCCTCTACACTAAACCTCTATCATCTCTCATTAGCCACCACTCAGTTTCCAGTCAATCCTTTGCTGATGACACTCAAATCAGTGACTCTTGCTTTCCTGATCAACTTGATGCCACAATCCTTCGCATACAGGAGTGCGTGGACGATGTAAAGCGTTGGATGACTTGCAACAAACTGAAGCTAAATGATGATAAAACGGAAATCCTTCTCATCCACTCTCAAAACAAACCTCTCCCTCCATTCGCTCCTTCTTCTATATCTATTGGCAACTCTGACATCACACTCTCTCCCTCTGCCAGAAACCTTGGAGTCACGCTTACGGACACCCTCTCCATGGACAAACATGTCACGAATATATGCAGATCAGCATATAACGAAATTAGAAAAATCAGCACCATTAGACACCTCCTCTCCTTTGATGCCACAAAAACTCTCGTCTCTTCACTCATTCTTTCAAAATTTGACTACTGTAACATTCTTCTCTCAGGCATTCCTCAACACCACATAGAAAAACTTCAGAAGGCACAGAACTCAGCATGCAGACTCATTTTTAAATTAAAGAAACATGACCACATTCAACCACACATGCGGCAACTCCACTGGCTTCCAATATCCTCTCGCATCAAATACAAGTCTTCCAATCTTTGCTTCAACTCGTTCACTGACCCTCACTTTCCTGTCTATCTCTCTGAACTGTTGCTTCCTTACATCCCCACAAGACAACTACGTTCTTCCATTGACAGTAGAACCCTCTCAATCCCAAGAACTAAAACTAAGACCATCGGTGAACGCTCCTTCTGCTTCCATGGGCCCACGTTCTGGAACCAGCTCCCCTTCCATATACGTCATAGTGAAACCTCGTCCATTTTCAAAAAGTCCCTTAAAACTCATCTGTTTAGGTCCGCCTATGACCTGTGATGCACCCTCCTTGCCCTACCTAATTTTCTGTTTCGGTTTAATCCTGAAGTGTCAAAGTGTCCTCTTTTTATAGCCATTTTCATTGTTTCTATAGAATAGTAGTTACTATCCTAGTGTCTCATTTGTATTTACTTAGTTTACATGTTTTAATAATTGTAAAGCGCTTAGAGCTTTATGATAAGCGCTATATAAAAATGCCTAAATAAATAAATAAATATAAACTATATAGTCATTGCGCATGATGCGATCAGTGGAATAAGGTCACATGATGTGGAGGTTTCGTCCATTGTAAAAATTACCAAACAAACTGGGACTTTCAAATTTCGTAGCTCAAAAAGTACTAAAGCTAAAAAGTTGATTCTGGTTTCATTTTTGTATTTGAAATTAGCTCTAAATAACTGTAATATTTAAAAAATTATTTAGAATTTTTTTTTTTTTTTTACTGAAGTACCTACCTATAGCTTATTAAATTAGATCTATCCTTTTTTTTACAACCACTTCACAAGAGGATTAAACGGTTGCACTTAATTTCGCTATCAAACTTAGTCGGCATTACATCACCATTTAAAATTCATATATGACATATGTATGCTGCTTAGGAGTCAATACTGACAACCAAAATGAAACAGGGATCATATTTATATTGATAGAAAATTAAAATGTAAGATGACATTGATAGCATAGATTGCTTTTACAAAATTATGTCACAAGTTTTAAGTCTTTTTGCGCTCCTCCCTCCCCCAATAATTTTAAAATTTCCAATTAGGTTGGACTGAACTTAATGCCCATTTTCTCAATCTGACTTCAAACAATGATTACTCAACTGAATCTTTTTATTAAGTAAGATTTATTTCTTTTCACAGATCACGCAAAATTGATTGTCCAGTACGTATCAGGCTATCAGCAACTCCAGATGGTCAAAGATTGGTTATAAGAGAAAGTAAACTTGATTGCCACAACCATGAAGTTACTGAGGTAAGCTAAAAATTAGTGGAAAATGACATCACTTTTTATTTTTGATATCTCCTTATAATAATTATTTGTAAGTAAATTATCTCTGCCTGCCTTTTAAAATATTTTTCTTCCAGGAGAATTATCAATAATATATGTTAACATTTATTTAAGCTTTTGTACCTGTTATATTATTATAAAAGTTAATTTCTCTCTATATATTTAGGAGCAGTACAAGTCTTTGTCACGACAAAAACAGTTAGATGAGGAAACAGAGAATGAGATCTACAATTTAATAAGCATGCATGAAGATAAAAGGCTAGCTAGAATGTTGATACGGGATAAGCTTACAAAAGAGACTGGCAGATCGATATCAGTGAAAGATATCCTAAACATTGAAAAGAGGGTGGCAAAAAGACATGAAAACCAACAAGAGTATGTCAATAATTATTTTTAAAATGGTTATCATTCTTTTATATATATTTTTGGTGTAAATTACTGAAATTGTGTGGGTGCTGAAGAATATTAAATTTAATTAAATTATTTAAAAAAAATTATTATCAATTTCCATGATCAATTTATTGAGCTTGCTCATATTCCTCGATGTATATTGGCTTGTATTTTCCATTGGCCTGTATGTAGATTTTGTATTGTGTTTTGTATTTTTTTGCGCTTTGAGGCTTAATTAGGGATGAAGCATGTTTTGAAATGAACCATATTATTATTATTATTATTTGCATTGAGCCAGTTAAGACCGCTCGGCCACCCAGTACCTTACTTTATCAGTGTTTATTATAGGTTCAAGTTTAATTTTGTTTTGCCACTTTTCATCAGCTCCTCTGATAAGAAAGTTGTCTCCGATGATCAGGAAGGTGAAGAAAAGGAACAAGATGGAGAAAGCACACATGAAAAGGACAATGATACTCATGAAGAATCTCAAGATGAAGAAAGTGAAACAAGTCAAAAGGTATTTTATAACAAAGTTTTGAATTATTTATGAACCCACGTACTGTCATAAGGGCTGATCATCTACGGCCAATATAATGAGCCTCTACTAAAATTAATATAAATGCAAATAAGAAGTTTTACAGTTTTTTTTATAGGGGGATAACTCTATCAGCTATACTAGATCTAATTGTGGAAGTAGATGAAAATAAGCTACTAATGAACTTAATAGCATTGTATTAAGAAATATCTTGGTCACCAATGGAACTTTTTAAAAATTTATATAAACCTCAACTTTTTATTTTCTAAACTGAAAGGATGATGACTTTTGTGTCTGAAAAACCTGTTTAACTAATAAAAGGACCCAGTAGTCAGGTTGGGTGTGAGTTGAAGAAAAATGAACAGTAACACAATTAATTTTACACACAAGAGGTCAAGGTCATATTCTTTTCACATAACTCACAGAATTCTAAAATTAATACCATATGATTCCTTGTCCAATTTACTCTCAGAATATCTATAATTATATTTTTGTCATTTTCTGTTAATTTTGGGTATTTTAATGATGCAAATCAAAGTTAATTTTAAAAAAAAAAGAGTTTACACCACAGCACATTTGCCTTTGACAGCTCATGGGTTCAATACTATTTTCGGGGTTGATATCCAAATAAAATTCAATTTATTTAAGTTTCTGAAGGAAGTAAATCCCATGTGTGTGTTACTTTGACCAGCTGAAGACTAAATAAGTCATTTTAGTGTTTCCATATTTTACAAGATTTCAGATATCATTGAAAAACAAAGTTTGCTACTTTTTAATTCAATTGTGACGGTGCAAATTTGAAATATAATATTAAGAAGTAATCTAAATGTTAAGAATAAGAAGCACTAAAGTTTTGAAAATCTAAATAACTTCTCCTCCCCCACAGAAACCAACAAAGAAATCTAAACCAGCCACATCACCAGGTCGACCTCAGCGGAACAGGCGAGAGCCAAGAAGATTTCGTGATGCCATAGAAAATGGGGAGAAGGTTCTGCACACATCCAGAAATAATGTTGTATCCATTGTCTCTCCGGATGAACTGGACGATTTTGAATCCAACTCAAACCCAGCATCCACCTCCAAGAAATTGAATCATCCCATAAAACAGGAAACAAGAGGGAGGAAAAGAAAGATACGAACCGTGTCTGAAGATTCTGAACCAGAAATAAAAGCTGATTATGAGGAACGAAAGCTTGCCATTAAAGAAGAATTGCTGGAAATGGAAAAGAAAAAAATGAAAGTTTTGCAAGACATTGTAAAAAAACTGGACAAGATCATAGAAAACCAGAAAAAGAGCTAGAATACCATATCATCTCCTTTAAAAGTACTTTTTCTGTATTTGTTGAAATAATGTATATAGTGTATACTGTTAAGTTTTGAAACAATTTAATACATTTCAGTCAGCCATCTGCTTATTGACAAAATAATGTGTGTAAAATGTTCATTTAAAATTATGTGACTTAAAACCCACTTAATATAAGCTTTTAGGTCGTTAGTATCTATTGCCTTTTTACATTTACACTAGTTGTACTTTGATTTTAAAACAACTGTTAAATGGCGATACAACTTGTTCAATTAGATTTCTCTGTCATGTTAAAAAGGGCAAAGGATAATAAAATTGATTGTGAGATATTATAGTTGACCTGATGTTGATAGTGAGATCAAAACTGATATGTAGCATTAAGTTCTACCAATGAATCAACTGGGAACATAAACTGATAAACTCTATATTTCCTCACAATGGTCAATATTTATTTTACAGTAAAGTAAGGTCCTTTTGAAATTTTTGACAAGTTCTGTTAAATGTTAATTGATTTTTATAATTTATGTAACATACAATTACAATGATTAATGTTAAAAATTTGCATCATAAAATTTTTATCTTCAGAATTTAGGGTAAATTTGCACAAAGTAAGGATTCATCTAGAATAATATATTTAAAATGAAATGTGCTCATGCTTATAAACTATAGTATATTCCTTTTAATTTGTTTGGCCAATATTTCTAACAAATTTATGAATCAGATAATTTGAGTATATATTTATTATAGTTATAATAGATTACTGTAATGTATTTTGACGTGAACATATTCCAAACAGTGTTTCTCTTTTAAAATTGAAATTTCAAATTATTCATTTCATGAAAGTTGACCTAAATTGATTAGCACGTATCATTTTAACAATTCTCATTTCAATTGAAAGTTTTTTTCAATATGATCAAATTCTGGCAAAATACAGTCTGGCAGCTTTTCAATCTTAGTTTTTTGTTGTATTTATAAACAAATGTTTTCTGTTTAAAAAAAGGGAGTATTTATTTGATTAAAAGTGTTTTTATAAAATGTATTTTTTAAATCACTGGAGAATCCAGGTTGAGGGTTTGGTGATGGTCTTTCCTCAAGCCCCTAAGCTGAGGGTGTAAATTATGTACTGGTTTAGCGGATTTATTGATAAGGATGGAGGGCAACTCAAAGGACTTCCTAAGAAATGAACCGGACACGCAACACAAATCATCACTGGTAGTCTGATGGTATCAATCCACCCCATCCCCCTGAAAAAATATATATACTCTATGTATATATATATATATATATAAATATATATATATATACATACATACACATACATACATACACGTATATATATTTACATATATATATATACTACACGCAACACAAATCATCACTGGTAGTCTGATAATATCAATCCACCCCATCCCCCTAAAAAAATATATATACTCTATATATATATATATATATATAAATATATATATATATACATACATACACATACATACATACACGTATATATATTTACATATATATATATACATATATATACATATATATATATATATATGTATATATATATTATACATATATATATTATATACATATATATATATAGTACCGGTATAGTCACTTTGTTATATTTTTTAAATCATGGCCAACATAATGTATTCTGCAAGTTTAATTTTTTCTGTTCCTAAATTATTTTTTTAATGAATAACATATTTAAGCAAAAATAATAGACCACAATTGCATATTTATTTTCAACATAAAATGCCATTTTTAATATAACAAATAGCTTAATATTTTTCAGGGAAGAAATTTCAGTAACATTAATGGTTATTTCATTTATTCATCTGCAACTTTGCTTAGACATTTGAAATGGTTTAAAGGTATTCATCACACATACCAGTTAGATATAAAAACAACAAGGTTTTATTGAAAAAAATCTAATTATTAGTCAAAGAGCTTTTTCAAATACAATTAGAGTAAATTAAAAATATAAAATTAATCATCCATCTCAAAAAGAAGTTTCTCTATTCAGCACCAATATTTGATATTACATGCTAATATTTGATATTACATGCCCATGGTTTGATTTAAATAAAAAATTTAAAAAATCATTTTTGTTACAATGAAATAATATTCAACAAATAATTTAAGGGAGGAAGAAAAAATAGGATTAAGTCTCTTATTATTAATCAGCCATTAAATATACAGAATTAATTTACTACTTAGTTATTTGATTGTTAAATGGAAATTAAATGTTAGCTGAACCTGGTTTCAAACCAAGGTGATGTGTGTTGTAGGAACGATGACGACTATCCAGGCTCTCCATAATGTATAAGATAAATAATGGGCTGGTCCACTGCTCCAGCATTAAACAGAAACTTGTCCCTATTCCCCATAGACAGTGACGAGGCCATGACAGGCAATTCCGGCTCATACCGGCGAGAAGCCAGTATAGGAACTGCTCATTCCTTCCAAAGACAATCAGGGACTGGAACAAGCTTTCAAAAGGAACAGTTGAGGCGACAGCACTTGACACATTTGCGTCTCTTGCCTCAGGCCTTCCAACCCCCAGTGCATGATACCCTCACAAGTAGCCCTTGCAACCTGTGAAATATCCTCATCAACACCAGGCACAGAAACATTGCAAATCCCCCTCTACATGCATGGGAGCCAAAATGATCAATAAATTTATCGTGGGCCCTTAATATATGTAAGAAGAAGAAAGAGCAGATCCATTCCTTTGATTACAAATAGACCTCATCAACAATTATGTGTGCTCTCAAGATATTGGTAGTAAGAAATTAAAAATTTGGGGGCAGTAAACAGGCTAATAAAATGTTTAAAATGTTCAGGTTTAAAAAAAAAAATCAAATGGAATTAGGTAAAAAAAAATTTCTTACTTAGTATATATATAAAAAAAAAAAACATTTTCATAAATCAGTATGTATTCAACACCCAACATTAAAAGGTTGCATTGTTTAAAAAAATATTTTCATAAAAATATTTGAACTTAATGTTACACTGATTATTAACTTGAAATCCAAGGATAAAAACAAAAGTATTAACACATGATGATTTAGTAAACAGTATAGGTTAGCCAAATATCCTACTGAAATTATGATATATACACCAAATCCATATATTTTTAAAAAATAGAGTAATTTGGCTTTGAACTTTGATTAGGAAAATTCATTTTTATTAAACAAATATCTGTGATATCACTTGATTCACTAACAAAATAAGTATCTGATATTCAAGTTTAAAATTATACATTGGTTTCAAAAGATATTCCAGATTTTTCTGAACGTGTTGTCCCAACCGTAGCCTTGGACAAGCTTGACATCACAGATATGCGAGATGCAAACAATGACAATTTACTCTCAGCCTAATGTCAGAAGAAAAAATGAAAATATTAGGATTTAATCATTTTTTTAATTAACCCGTGAGAGAAAATTCTCATTGGTCTTAGGAAGTGGTGTAACAAACAAGATTATTGGCTTAAAGGGCTTAAGGTATTTGCACTGGTTCCAGTTCCAGGATTTACTTATCTCACTACGGCTATGGCACTGCAGCAGATCAAAGTTTCTACATCTAGAATAACCAGAATCTTATTGTTTAATATTTAATTTTTGATGTGAGGGATCATTCTAATTCTTCAAGTACTGGTTATCAATGCTGTAGCCATAGTATGTGCTGCCCTGGGTGGGTCAAAGTTTTTGACACTCCCCTTACATGAAAAAAAACTCTGCATTTGACTAAAAATACGGCCCCCTCCATAAAAAGAAAAATTTTCACCCCACTCTGCACCCCTCCTTCCTACTCCACTGCTAGTTCCTAAAAACCCCAAATGGATTCTTTAAATATAATAACTGAACATATTCTGTGTGTTTACAATTTGGCTATTTATCAGTTTTTTCTGATTTTGATAAGTACGCATTACACTGAAAGCTACAAATATATCAACCATTTTTTAAAATTTTCATTGAAAGATAAAACCTTTTATACTTGATCATAATGTCATTTTCAATAAAATTTACAATTTAAAAATGTATCTCATCTTTAAGGAGGTCACAAAAAAATAGTTTTTAATTATTTAAAAAAATTATTATGGTGCTTAAAAAGAAGACCGAAATCTTTCAATTGATAACATCACTATATACCTTAATACTCGGTTGAGGTGACTCCTGGAATGCCTTGTTGACCACGCCAGTTTTCAGTTGAAGGTTTTTAAGAGGATCCACCTGAAAGCCTTCCACATAAGTCACCAACATTCTATGCTTTTTTAAAGCTGGGCCCCAGTATATGGATGGCAAACAAAGCAATCTGATTTTCTGCAAATTAGAAATAGGGTTTTTTGTTTTGTTCTCACTAGCAATTGAGTCTTGTCCTGACGTTTTATTCCTCAGTTTATTTGATACTCATTTATTTTGATATATCTCATGAAAAATCGGAGACACAACATTCAATGTGCACTTTCCTGATTTTTTACACCATCATACAAGGAACAACATTTTATATTTTCAAAACTTTGCACTAATCATCACAGAAACATCTCAAATGAATTTTGAAACAACCAATATTTGATGAATACTGATAGTTGACATTAAGTAATTTGGGCATTGAAAAATACAAATTTTTTGTTGTGGAATTTTTTTTTACTTGAGAAAAAATAGCTACCGGTATTCATTTTAATGCCTGCACCCACCTGCCACAGGCTGTCTTCATCCCTCTCCTTGCAAATCTTGTATAGCATGATTGCTGGTATAGCTAGAACTGCTGTCAGAGTCATCAGCCACCCCATAGCATCAGCCCAGCCTGGATAAGTGTACTTATCATAAGTAGATGCTTTGTAGTCAATGAACATGAAGATGAATATAAACTGAAAAATTTTTCATACAAAACAATTAGTTTATCTCATTTACCAACGCCTTCATTCTTCTAATGAAATGCTAAATAATTTTGTTATAGCTTCTAGCACTTTAAAAATCTAAGCACATCTATATTAATATTACAAACTGACAGATACAAAATAAATAAAATTATTTAACGTTTTACGTTAAGAGTTTTAATTTTTTTAAAGAATAGTCAGCACTATTGAAATTAAATAGTTCAAGGTGGCCTATAATCTTAATAATTGATGGAAAATTAATTTCTTGGTAGTTATTAAATTTTCTGATAATCAGTTATGTTTAAATACCATTATTTTAAGATTTTAGGCTGCTGATAAGTTTAACCTTGTTTTAAAAAAAAAACTTGTTCTTTCAAAATTCTGAACGTAGGGCACACCCCTATTTAAAGACTTACATTAGGGGGAAAAGTGTAGCCAATACTCTGAACAATATGGTAATTGATTTAGGTTTAAGCCCAGAGAATGTTAATAATAGAAATACAATTAAGTTTAATTTGTTTTTTTAAAAAACAACATCTATTTCAATAATTCCTTACAGCAATAGTGACAGGACTGATAACACACCACGTCGCTTGCCAATATAAAAATATTGTGCTGCCAGTCATTAGCTGTATGTCTTTACAAAATCTTCTAACACCTGAAGTAGATATGTGATATTATCATGCGAAGGTATGGTAATAATAATATGAGGGGAAGTAAACATAAATTTAGTTATATTCATTATTTTTAGTGATTTATTAAAGTTAAAAATAATTAATATAAAAGGTAAAAATAAAAGCAGTAAATTGACTCACCATAGATATAAATTAATGAAACCAACTCAAAAAAGGCAATTATAATAAGTGTTAAGCCTCCAACATAGTTGTCCATGAGCTGCAGTAAGTACATACCTCCCTGAATAAAAATGATTTATTTTCAATGGATAGTTTGGGGGAACTAGAGTTGGGGGGGGGGGGGGGCATTTTTTTTAAAGAAATGTGAAAACAGAAAAAAAATTAACATAATATTTTTTTTTTATTTTAAAAATAAAAAAAAAAAAAAAAAAAAAAAAAAATAAAAAAAAATGGGGGGGGGGGGGGGGGGGGCATGTTTTTTAAAGGAATGTGTAAACAGGTAAAATATTGTCCTAATATTTTGTTTTTATGTTTAAAATCCAGAAGAAAAAAAAACAAACAATAATTTAATAAAAATACTCACAGGACATGTTAATGGAAGCCCCAATATAAAGAGAAACACGCAGATGGAGAGGATTACCATCACCTTCTTTGGTCTTAACCAAGGAAACTGATCAATGATCCCAGTCATAATAGTTTCCAACATGGCAAACTGAATGGACAGATCATTATTTTAATAAAATATTAAATAAGAAAGAGCCTAACTTTTGATATAAAACTTTTTTAGTCAAATTTAAACCCTTTTCTGATTTCAATTTTTATGTTAAATTCAACTGAAATTTTAGTCTTTTAATTTAATACTCTTAGCCACAAATTTTGGGCTTAAAAATAAATATGTCTATGCTTCAGAACAATTATTTTACAGTTGTCTTTTTAACATATAGTTTGTCTGTCAAAAAAAATCCTTGATTTTTCTCAAGTTTTTCAAAATATACCTGGGAATCTAATCCTAGAGTTAATAACATAACAAAGAAGAGCAATGCCCATAACGTTGGTGGGGGCAAATTCGAAATGGCTTCTGGGTAAACAACAAAAGCAAGGCCAGCACCTGTGGATATTATTTTTTTTTAAAATTAATTTTCAAACATCGTATTAGCATTTTAACTTTTTAATTACACACTTACGAATATTCAAATTATTTCTTTCACTAATACCCAGATTTGATACCTTAACTCATAAGCATTTTTTTTTTATATACCAGCACAAACACATGTTTATATATCTCTTAAATTGTAATGTTGTCAAGGCTTTAAAACCTAACACCTTAAACAAGCTGGTATAAAGTTTATAATATTACCCCAATATATACAGCAATTGACAGATATTTACCATCAGCTGCCACTTCTTCAATGCCCACTTCCAGCTGACCAGCCATGTACCCCAAGTAAGAGAAAATAACAAAACCACTCAGAATGCAGGTCAAGGAGTCACCAACAGCAACAATTACAGAATCTCTGTGGATGAGAATGAAACATATTACTTTTTATTATAAAACAGCGTATGTAACACTAGAACTTAAATTATTTTTTTTAAATACTTTTAATATTTGAACTTTGAGTGATGTGTCACTAACTACAGTTTCTATTTTTTATCACTAGTTAGTTTGGGACTGATAATATGTGGGTAATACATTTTTTTGATGCTGTTTGGATTCTTTCCGTGATGCCATATTTCTAATTAAATGTGCACAAAGTACTTACCTAACAATATTATTGTGAAACCTGTTGTAACTTGACAGCGTTATAAGTCCTCCTCCAGCTATTCCCATTGAGAAGAAAATTTGGTTGGCAGCGTCTTTCCAAACCTTGCAAGAGAATAATTTAAATACCATTAAATTATGCTAAAATTAATGCAAAAAGTGTGTTTAAGTAGTTTTGCAAATAGATGAAAATGTCCTTATTAAAAGATATATGAAACAGTTGTATTTTATTTCATTTTTAAAAAAACATAATAATTTGTAGACACTTATCTCATTCCAAAAACAATTGCACTACTTGGGTCCAAATAATGAATAAGATGAATGATTTAGATCACACACAAAATAATTTTCATGCCAATCATATTACAATATTGATTTAATTTTGAATTTTAATTTTATACAATAAAAATATCAGAGGTAAAGAAAATTAAATTGTCTACACATTGTATTTACTTATACATACTTACATTAGCATCACCAAGCCTGTCAAATACTGGAGTAATGAAATAGTAAATTCCAACAGATGCATTTTCTAGAGTTACCCCCCTGAAGAACAGGATGACTAAAACAACATAAGGAAACAATGCTGTGAAGTATACAACCTGAAACAAGGACAAAAAGTATCAACAGTGCATTATTTTTATTATAAAGTTTTAATTGATTTATAACAAAATATATTTTTTAAGAAAATGATTACCAAATCATTATGAATCAACAGACAGAAACCAAGGGGCAAGATGGCCCACCTGTTGAACAAGACTGAGATGGATTGGCGATGACGAGAAGGACTTACATCAGATTCAAAATCGTCCACACATGAAGGTGAAAAGTCATGGATTGGTCAAAATAAAAGGATTTTTGAGGAGCAGGCCAGGGCCCTAAATGGGCTGTAGAACCACTGATGATGATGATGACATCGACTATGGTGTGCTATGACCTGCACCTCACATCAATTCTGTTTGATCCACGCCGTTTTGTCTCAATGCATGGATCCACACCTGGTGCAGATCTGACTACTGGTCCTATTATAGTAAGGTATAGCCTTCCATTTGTTTTTCTTAAGTGGTATCTGCTGCCTAGTAACTTTTTTAAGCTAAAACATGCCTAGAAAGGATCATCTAACATATCTTTTAATGTTGACAGGAAACTAAGTTATATCTCATTTGTGTCCCATACCTACCTTGCCAGTACTTTTAATGCCTTTAATTAAACAAAAGAAACAAATGATCCAAGCTAACAGCAGACACAAGACCAAATCCCATTTGGGTTGTCCAAAATTTTGGATGCCATCACTAAATCCTAACACAGATCTGAGGATAATATATTCCAAATGAATATCCATAACTCCAATTTTTAAATTGAAAAAAATTAACATTGAATAATCAACAAGAATGTAGAAAAAGGCCGTTTTCACTTTGGGTAAAAACTATGTTACATTATTTTGGTTAAAATAAACAATTTTTAAAACAATAATTAGGCCTCAGTCTCAATAACTTTATTATTCTTTAATTAATTCCTTACACTAGGAAAGTCATTTCTGTCCATTTAAAAAAAGCAACTATGACTATAACTCTAGAAATACATGTGAAAAAATTGGGGTCCAACCCACAACATTCACTTTTCCCCAAGAATCGTTCAAAGAAGATATCCAAAAATCCATTACAAAGAGTATATCTACATACAATATGTATTAAAGTTTATAGTTCTTATATTTGTTATGGATCTGTGATGAGGTACCATAGACTCTGATCTATGCTAAGATAATGGTCTTGTTAATTTATGCTTGATTTGTTATTTTAGCTGAACATTTTTCAACATGTTACATGTATATTGATGATCAGTCAAGATTTGATAATTACATCTGTTGTCTTTTCAAATTTCAACTCTCCAGGATAAGCAGAACATTTATTGCTCCAATAAATTCAAACAAATGGACTTATTCATAACTAGTTAAATAAAAATGTTTGAAATGGAAATTAATTTTACAGTACCAATATCAACTTACTCTTCCCAATATTCTTGAGCTGGAGACTTAAGCTTTCTCCCTGTTGACTCAGAAAATATAGTCTTATTCCAAACTCCAATTTCTTTACCATTGTCATCTTTACAAAGCCCATCTTCAGCTTGACTGTCCCCTTTACAGCTCATTATTGGGAGTTTAAGTTTGCAGTCTGTGTCATTTTAATAGAAATTTGTGTTAGTTGAAAATGTAAACCAGAGCATTTTGAATTTATTTTTATGTATAAATGAATAAATACTAGTTAACACATTATCATTAGTAACTTAAAATACCAATATAAGTTAAGATAAAATAAAAATTAATTTATAGGAAAATCTAATTTTTAATGCATAATTTACCATCCACACTGTGTTATTTAATTCCATTTCACTTGTAGTAAAGCCTTGATTTAGAGGTTACAACACATCAATTTTTGTATAGTCATATGAGTATGAGAAATTCTGTTTCATAAGTAATTCTGACCCATTCCCCTCAAGTATAGAAATGTATTAGCACAAATATTCATTAAATTTCTATTTTTATTAATGAATAACAAAATCTTGTGACACACCTGCTGACCTGTGCAGCTGTTTTAAAAAAAAAAAAGCTGCTGTGGGAAAATTTTTCAGTAATATTTTTTTCTTTCTTTCAGTTACTGTTTATTCTTTAATTATTAACCAATGAGAAAATGCCGATAAATTTTATTCTTAATTAGTCAATTTTTATTTGTAAAAACTTTGAGCAGAAATCTACACATATTTTTTACCCTGGGTGTTCCATTCATTATCGCAGTTTAAGAAAGGTAAGTCACTCGTGAAGGAAGCAAACATGTAACGCAATGCCCAGCTCAGTAGCATGTTGTAGTAGATGGCGGTAAATGAGGAACAAATCACCATGGCAACACCAACTCCTATCAAAAATATAAATTTGAAGAGTGTGTAAATTTATAAATGAGATTAGTTTAAACGGCATTTTTTATAAGAGACCCCTTAAAGTTTGTCTGCATTCAAACCAAAGAATGCGAATTACATTACTTTTTAAAAATAAAAACATGGCCTACTTACACTTACGCCAAGCTTATTTTGTTTTTTTTTTAGTATGTTTTGTTACTGATTTAAATTTAAAAGAGATCACTAAGAAAGAAAAAAATCAAGCTTTTTAGTCTTGCCTTTAAAAAATGGAGCGTATTCCCAGCATGTTGTGGCACCACGGCTGGTGAACTGACCAAGTGCAGCTTCCAAGAAAAACAAAGGGAGACCAATCATAAACATCATAAGAATAAAGGGAAACAAAAAAGCTCCTCCTCCATTTCGATAACATAGATAAGGAAACCTGAAAAAGATTTGTAACAGTCATTTTTTTTAAAATTGTACACACATCACTCACGAGAAAGAAATAGACAGGGTGAGAGAGGGATACAAGGAGAGAGGGAGATAGAATGAGAGGATGAGAAAGAGAGGCTGGGAAAGATATAATGACAGAAAGGTACTGAGAAAGGGGGTGACTGAGAAAAACAGATTGTTTTTACAAATGCAAGCGGAAAAGAATAAAAACATAAAAATATGTCAATGTCGTAAGATAAGTTAAAACTTACCACCAAACAACCCCTAGGCCTACATCGTAACTCATAAATTTCCTTGGCTTACAACTTACCTCCAAAAATTCTCGAAGCCTACAACTTACCTCAAAACATTCTCTAAGCCTACAACGTACCTCCAAATATAATCTAAGCCTACAACTTACCTCCAAACATTCCCTAAGCTTAAAACTTACCTCTCAACATTCTCTAAGCCTACAACTTTATCTAAGCCTACTACTTACATCCAAACATTTACTTTGTCTGCAAATTATTAACTCCCAACATTCTCTAAACCTACAACTTACCTCCAAACATAATCTAAGCCTACAAATTACCTCCAAAAAATCCCTTGGTCTGCAACTTACCTCCCAACATTCTCTAAGCCTGCAACTTACCTCAAAACATTCTCTAATCCTCCACAATATACTTAAACATATTCTAAGCCTACAAATTACCTCAAAAAATTCCCTAAACCTATAACTTACCTTCAAACATCTCATTGGTCTACAACTTACCTCGCAACATTCGCTAAGCCTGCAACTCACCTCCAAACATTCTCTAAGCCTACAACTTATCTCCAAACATTCCCTAAGCCTACAACTTACCTCCAAAAATTTACTTGGTCTGCAACTTACCTCCAAAAATTCTCTAAATCTACAACTTTTCTCCAAACATTGCCTAAACCTACAACTTACCTCCAAACATTTCCTTGGTCTACAACTTACCTCCAAACATTCTTTAAGCCTACAACTTACCTCCAAACATTCCCTAGACCTACAGCGTAACCAAGCAAAGAGAGAATAAAGTCAAACTTTCCCGACCAGTTACCCCTCTCTTCATTCTCGTCCTGGCCGTAGATAAGTTTCTTCTCATCCGACGTGTCCTCGTTTAATGCCGAACCCTGTTAGAATAATGGTAGATGTTAAAATTTGTTAACATACATGTTAGAATAATGGTAGATGTTAAAATTTGTTAACATACATGTTAGAATAATGGTAGATGTTAAAATTTGTTAACATACATGTTAGAATAATGGTAGCTGTTAAAATTTGTTAACATACATGTTAGAGTAATGGTAGATGTTAAATATAGTTTTACATACATGTTAGAATAATGGTAGATTATTGTGTTACATACATGTTAGAATCGTTATGATCAAAAAAGAACAATGGCTTTCTCCCCGGAAAATATCGACTGAAGAATGACGTCACAAAATAAAATTTTAAGATCGTGTTTGTTCAGTGAGAAAGACTTTATTAATCCCCCAACCCACCCCCTACCCCCGCCCCTAAACCATCAAAAAAAATGTCTCTGTGTCAGGGACTGGTCAAGTAATTCAGAACAGACGTGATACTGATCAAATGTTCGATGTTACATAAAGTAATCATTGTGTTCTCTATGAAAAGTGTCTAGTGTTCATTAGGGGGGGTGTGGGGGTGGAGGGTTTGTTTATTACCAATTCTCAGAAAATGCAATAAGACCGGTTGTGAAAGCTATGATGCTGTGTGTAAACCACGATAACACTTTTTTAAATGAATCATTTGCCGTTAACAGCTGCAGTTAACTTTTCGAAACAATTAAATAAATAAAATGATTAGATGCAACGTGTAGGCGATATATTATTACTTAAAGATTAGTTTTAATGAATGCGGTTGTATTGGATAATGGCGAGAATTCAAGGTATTCCCACAATTATTATGTGTGATGAATATGTGGAAAAATTTGTTTTTTCCCGAAAACATTGTGCAACCGAACCTGTGTTCTTCCTCTTAGCTCTTACTGTGCAACAGAAACTTTGTCCTTGCCCTTGGCGCTTACTGATCACATTCCAGCAAGAAATTGTATTCCAGCAAGACATTGTATTCCAGCAAGACATTGTATTCCAGCAAGACATTTTATTCCAGCTAGACATTGTATTCCAGCAAGACATTTTATTCCAGCTAGACATTGTATTCCAGCAAGACAGTATATGCAAAAGTTAGCGCTAACAGGTCTTAAGTATGCCTTACGGCCTTTGTTGATATTACTAACATCATATATTTAATGCTGGACTTATGTAATCCTTTCTCCATCCCATCCCCCCTTTCCCTCCCCTCCACGATGGCATTATTAGGGTATATGAAGTCAAATGTTGTCTTCTGACACCTAAAACGTAAGCATATTTTAATTTATTACCGGTATATTAAAATTCATAAGTAGTTGTACTTTTGTGACGTACGTAGGTGACCATTAAAAAAATATTGTAAAATTATATTATTATGTATTTATTAAAATGTAACAAAAATAAATTTAAACAAAGTGACATGTTTTCCAGCACACTAACGCACTTTGGCGTTGAGTTTGTTTGTATATATATATATATATATATATATATATATATATATATATATATTAATATTTATATCTTGAACAAACACCCGAGACGACTATTCCTAAAATTGCTAAAATCAGAAAACGTGTAAAAAAAATAAAAAAATATTGTGTATATATATATATATATATATATATATATATATATATATATATATTAATATTTATGTCTTGAACAAGCACCCGAGACGACTATTCCTAAAATTGCTAAAATCAGAAAACGTGTAAAAAAAATAAAAAAATAAAAAATATGCTAATTTCATTTAAACCATTTTCAGGGCTTAGAACCCACCCATCTTAGTCATCTTTCAGTGCATGCTACTCACCTGGGACGAAAAAGGTGTTTTATCCCGGCTCTTTGAGTGGTGGGGTGGAGCACGAGACGGCTTGCCTGCGCCGAAATCCAGAGTAACATATCCATTGCTGTCACTCTTCAGCGTGTCCAACGTACCGTTTCGATTACTATTCTCCTTTGGTCTCTGTGGTCTGCTCTCTTCCGGAAAATCGAAACCTTGGTAATTTGGTGCGTACGATTCATAGGTGTTATACTTGGACGAGGCCTTCGTGTTCCTCTTTATGGAGTCTTTGGGGTCTTCGTAAGATTTTATGCGGGGTAGGGAAAGATCTCTGGGGGGATTGTTTTTTGCATCATCTTGCGGAGGATTTCTCAGTTTGACATCTCTCTCTAAGCTGTCCCACGGGTCATCATAGCTTTGCACGGGTGGAGATGTATCCGCGGCAGGTTTTTCTGGAGTCGTTCTATTATTTTCACCCTTACTTGCAGGTTTTTCATCGCTGTTTCCGGGTGGTCCGTTTTTTGACCGCGGATATCTTGCGCTCTGTGGCGACCATTCTCTGTAGTCGTCGCCAGAGGGAGAAGGATTTTTTGAGCGTCCATTGTCATATGGTGATAGATTTTTACCACGGGGATCACGATCATATGGAGATCGTCTTCTGTCAGGTGAAGATCTTCTGTAAGGTGGAGATCGTCTTTCATCAGGTGGAGACCTTCTTCTGTCAGGTGGAGATCGTCTTCTGTCAGGTGGAGACCTTCTTCTGTCAGGTGGAGACCTTCTTCTGTGAGGTGGAGATCGTCTTCTGTCAGGTGGAGACCTTCTTCTGTCAGGAGGAGAGCGTCTTCTATCAGGCGGAGAGCGTCTTCTATCAGGCGGAGACCTTCTTCTGTCAGGTGGAGACCGTCTTCTATCAGGTGGGGACCTTCTGTCAGGTGGAGACCTTCTGTCAGGTGGGGACCTTCTATCAGGTGGGGACCTTCTGTCAGGTGGAGACTGTCTTCTGTAAGGTGGAGATCTCCTGTAAGGTGGGGACCTTCTGTCAGGTGGAGACCTTCTTCGGTCTCGAGGAGACTGTCTTCTGTCACCTTCAGAAGAAGGAGACCTGCTGCGGTCCCCACGCCGTAAAGGCGGTGGAGATCGATCCAGTGGAGAATATCCTCTTTCGGAACTCCTGTTAGAGCCTCTTGACCTGCGGTCATCTTGGTTGCGGCCGCGAGTAGGGCTGTGTTCTATACTTTCATATGATTTGTCAAAATCTTCGTCAATATCATCGTAGTTTTGATAATGCGAGTCGTCTGCTGTGTGATTTTTCTCGTCAACGACTTTAAGGTCGGCACCCTATGTGAAGAAGGAAAAGAAATAATGGACATTTTGTAGGAACATTTCATTATCATTGAAAAAAATATCATAGAATTTGAGCGACATTTGTAATCTGTTTAGGAAAACATTCTTAAACTGTTAGATAGATCAAGAGAGTTCTATTCTGGGTATTTGAACAGTTGTAAACTAACCATTATATTGTCCAAACTACACAACTGAACGATTGCCTTGTGCACTCTCAGCTAATGATGTAGTTAACTTTACAATCAAAAACCAGGGCTGGATAATAGATTATTAAGAGAACTGGACGTTTCGCAAAAGCTATTTAAAAAAAATGCACTTTTGGTTGTAACGAATTTGCTGTTTTTTTTTTCTCTCAATACCAGTAAGTAATTTATTAATTTCCGGGACGAGGGGGGGGGGTGGTCATCAGACACTCTTAAAACGATGTTGCGGGTTCCAATGCCCTAAGTAGTGACCTTCCAAAGCCAACTGTGTAAAAAATCAGGATATGACATAATATAAATAGAGAGGAAATGGATGTCTCTTGTCCCCCTTCCTATTCGTCCTCGCCATTGAGTGGATAATGAAAAAATCCAGACAAAAAGAGGAACAGGATGCAACTGAATGACCTAGACTTTGCAGACGACATTGCACTTCTGTCCCAAAACCAGCAACAAATGCAGGAAAAGACAGAAGACGTAGCCACAATTTCAGCACAGATCAGACTCAATATAAAAAAAAAAGCAAAGCAAAGATCATGAAGGTAAACTCAGCCAACCAAGAGCAAATCGCTCTTGCAGGAAAGGCACTGGAAGAAGTGGAGTCCTTCACATACTTAGGCAGCACCATAGACACAAATGGCGGATCCGACGCGGATGTAAGGGCTAAAGTTGGGAAAAGCTAGATCAGCATTTATAATTTAAAAGAAAATACGGGAGTCGAAGGAGTTGAAGCTGAAAACCAAAGTCAAAATCTTTAAAACAAATGTCAAAACAGTCATACTATAAGGAGCAGAAACTTGGAAATCAAAGATGAGGATTACGCAGAAAGTACAGACCTTCATAAACACATGTCTTATAAAGATCCTAAACATCAAATTTCCTAATAGGATCACCAACAAAGATCTACTAGAAAGGACTTACCAGGTGCCCATTGATGAATACATCATACAAAAAATATGGAGGTGGATAGGGCATACTCTCCGCAAACCCCGAGATAACATCACCAGACGATCCCTAACATGGAATCCACAGGGGAAAAAGAAAGAGAGGAAGGCCAAAGAATACATGGAGACGCGAGCTAGAGGCAGGACCAAAAATATAGGATACACGTGGAAACAACAGAAAAGGAAAGCGCAGGACCCTGATGAATAGAACATGTGTGTGGACGGCGTAAGACCCAGACGGAATACAAAAAAAGTGCATAAGCACACCTCTAGATTTCCATAGCCCAGGTCAACCACCTCATTGTATTGCTTATCCTGACTTATCCGCATTTTTTTAAAAAGTCCCTTGAGCAGTAAGAAGTTTATGCATAGAATGTTTTCTTGAAAGGCCATTAGAGTGTAATTATGGACTAATTGAGTTTCCATCTGTTGGGTATGTCACGGCGGAAATTTTCTTCTAATGTTATTGAATTTTTAGTTCGTAATTTCTATTTTTAAAAGATGAAAAGATAATTTTTAGATAATTTAACTTTAAAAAACTATTTTTAATGTGTTTATGTGTGTCCACCCCCCCCCCCAAATTTCATTATAATAAATTTTAAATATCCTTTTATTAGGGTAGTTTCTCAAAAAAAAAAAAAAAATATTTTTAGTTCGTAATTTTTATTTTTAAAAGATGAAAAGATAATTTTTAGATAATTTAACTTTAAAAAACTATTTTTAATGTGTTTATGTGTGTCCCCCCCCCCCCCAAATTTCATTATAATAAATTTTAAATAGCCTTTTATTAGGGTAGGTCCTCAAAAAAAAAAAAAAAATTGCACATCGTCCATTAAAATATTATTCAACACATGTTGCCAAATATACGACACTTCGACGGCAACGCTTGTAAAATAGGTAAACCTCCATTTATTTTTAGACTGAATGGAAAGTTTTGAAAAAATCCCCTCGTTCAGTTGGCGTTCCACTTCGATAAGATCTTTTTTTTTAAACTGTTTATTGAATGTATGCTTATTATGTTGTAGAGCTGGGGTGGGGGGGGGGGCAAAGAATCCTCACCAAAGCCCAGTCAAGCAAAAACATCACCAGCACACCGGGTGGATGGCACGCGTTAAACTTGGATGGTAACCCAGCCAAGAGAAGGAGACTCTGAAGTCAAACCCAGAGTTGGAGTCCCGTAGGCGGATAACATTGGGACAATGAAACATTCCGAAAATGGCTGCGACACCACTGGTGCCAAGGTGTATCCTCCACATATGATGTTCCCCCTTGGGTTATTCGGCGGCTTTGGGGAGCGGCGGTTTGCTGTATACGTGTAGGAGCCGGCTTAAAATCCTAGAAATAATAATCTCAGGTCTTGTGGATTTCGCCATGCGAAGTCTACACCATTGTCACATTGTGACGGACGAATGCCAGCAATATTTAGATATCGTGTTAAAACCCGGAACATAACCCAACAGTGATTAAATTTAAATGTAAAAGGGGGCATAATTCCGTTTCCCTTACCTGTACAGAGTTGCTTCCTCGCGGCTCTGTACCGCCTTTTAGTCTCATCCCGAGGCGAATCTGGTTGACGTCATATCCAACCCATTCATTTGATAAAGTTAATCCTGTGTTTGTTCGTATACTTAACTATCACTACCGGATGGCAGAGATCAGGGACTTGTGATTATTAAAAAAAAAAAATTCTTTCCAAAAACCTCAACATAGTAAGAAGTGAAATAAGATAAAAAGCGTTGGTCAGTATTTAAAAAAAACAAACAAACACTGTCTTATACTATAACTTATGATAAAGAAATATACTTTCACTACGAAAAAAAAGTGTTTTTTTTTTTTTTAAAAGGATAGATGAAATATTCTTTGCTCAAAACAAAATACTGTTTGAATATTCGGGTCAAGACGATCACTGTGAAAACGAATTGAGAAATACATTTTTATTATTATTTATCATGACTTATAAATGTACGTTATATTAATTGTTAAAATTTTAACTTAAACTTTCCGATCACGTATAAAAAGGTGTGTGTGTGGGGGGGGGGTGTTGTTGTTGGTGGTGGGTGAAATATGGCGTTTAATTTGTCTAACCTTTTCAAGTTTGCCAATCTCATTTCCTCTTTCACTCTCACACATCTACCAAATTTTTGTTATTGATCTCAGATCTGTTTCATTTTCATTTGTGGAACCAACCAACAACTACCAATAACGCCATAACCTTAAAATGTTGACGTTGCCAGATCGCATCATAATAACAACATATAATAATTAATTATACGTTTGAAAACTATTCAAAACGTGTAATAAAAAGAAAAAAAAAAGAAACAAACAACTTTAATACGATAATACGACAGTATGTGAATGTGAATTTGTGGACACAACTAACTGCGGACAATAACTGGTGAGGGTGATACAGACTCCCCAAATCGACACCTACAGACCGAGTTAAGCTGGCAAGTAACAGTTTTTACCCCCTTATATATATCAATGATTTTTTTCAGAAATTTTCCCTTGATTTATTGTTGGACATATTTTTGCTCCGGGGGGCACTTGGCTTTCCTGGGGGGGGGCGGGGGGGGCAATGCCCCCCTCCCAGAGATATAGCTTAAAGAAACCCTGATATATGTATATATATATATTCCATTTAATGCATATTAGCTGTGTTGCTCACGGTTGAAATGGGTTGAAAGACTTTGACATTGTATGCTTGTAATTAGTTTTTGTAGTGTTGCGTTTGTTTTAAATGTGGTAAATTATAGATTTGTTTTTTGTTGACTTTGTACCGCGCTTCGAGCCTTTGGGGATGAAGCGTGTTTTTGAAATGAACTTTATTATTATTATTATTATATGGCCTCACCTTGTTAAACTGCATAGATGTTTTGTCTGAAATACATTCCTATGCAGTCCACACCCGGTGTTGTACAAATAAGACAAAATAGAGTTAGCTTCTGAACAGGCTAAATTTAGGAGCTGTAACCACTTTATAGATTGAATACTTACCAATTTAGGTCTACATCAAAGACGATATAATTAATAATTTTATAAATGCACACATACATCCGTAAGAATCGCAAGATCCATCAAGTCAAGATAGAATAGTGTGTCAATAGGCCTACCGAATAGGTCTAAGAATTAACATGTCCAATCATTTCAACTTATGGAGCATCCTTTCTCTGTCATTTAATTGTGTGTAATGCCCTTGTTTAAAGCAAATCACACACACACACACAGAGCGAGACACACACGACGGCCTTTAAAATAAGAACATTTGTCAATAGCACAGACGACCCAGTGCATTCCTGCTACCCCCCCCCCCCCCCCCCCCCCCCCCCCCCCCCCCCCCCCCCCCGATCATTGGGCCTACACACTAGTTCCCACAGGTAGTCATCGCCAACTGTAGCGTGACGATCTGGACTCGGTCGCAAAGGTGGGACTCCGTCCTCGAATGAGGACTGCTTTACCACAGAGTTCAGAGCGTAGTAGAATTTCGAACTGGAGGAAATGAGAAGTATCCCACTCGCGTGCAGTGGCGTAGCGAGGGTGTTTGGCGCCCGGGGACAAGATTCGAGCCCGGGGACAAGATCCATTTTTAGCGCCCCTGTTTCTTCTTTTCAACTCTCAAACCCATTATTTTCATCAATAAAATAATATCAAAGCACATTTTGGCGCCCCTAACTAGCTGGCGCCCGGGGACATCTGTCCCCCCTGCCCCCACCACGCTTCGCCTCTGCTCGCGTGTCTACGGCCAAGTTGTTTTCCGCCCACGTCATAGGAAAAAAACAAACAACAACTAACAAACAACCAATGCAGTTGGCTGAAATTAACGCCCCTCAAGCTATTAAAAAAAAAAAAGTGACGCCCCCACCCCTTTTCCTTCGCCATAGTGTACGCGAGGGACCTATGAGGCAGACGTCGCCGTGCCGTTAGAGAATACAATACGTTTGTTGTTTGAACGTGACATAACATTGTCACTTGCGGTCGTGCTATATTTAGACATAGGGCTTAAGGTTTTCTTGAGGACACAACCTTTAAACTGTGAGTTCATAAGGTTTAGGGTTGGGGGGGGGGGTGGGGGGCGCTCGCGTAAAAATAAAGCGTACCTAAAAACTTGAAAGGAGTTTACAAAAGAAAAAAAATAAATGTACCTTAAAAAATAAACTGTATTAAATTGGCCTAACCAGACTCATGCCAGGAATATCCGTGTCAACCAGGAACCATCGGGACAGTCGGGGGCAGGGGGGGGGGGAATTGCTCGACGGAAATTTGATCGAACGGAAGTTTGACCGAATCATTTTTTCAGTCCACTCCATCAAAATTTGCGCCCATTTTCTTTATAACCACATTTTTCCTTAAAAAATAAACTGTATTAAATTGGCCTAACCAGACTCATGCCAGGAATATCCGTGTCAACCAGGAACCATCGGGACAGTCGGGGGCAGGGGGGGGGGGGAATTGCTCGACGGAAATTTGATCGAACGGAAGTTTGACCGAATCATTTTTTCAGTCCACTCCATCAAAATTTGCGCCCATTTTCTTTATAAACACATTTTTTGTTTTACTATAAAGTAAACATAGAGATGGAGTCCCGTAGGCGGATAATATTGGCACAATGAAACATTCTGACAACTCCTGCGGCGCTACTGGTGCCAGGCTGCATCATCCACATGGTGTTCACTTGGGTTATCCAGCGGCGTGGATGGAGAGAGGCGATTTGCTGTTGGGAACCAGCTTAAAATCCTAGAAGAATGATCCCAGGCCTTGTGGATTTCGTGGGTGTTTTGTGACACTATCATATATTATTCGCTTCATTTGTTTAAAAAAGTACTTTGTAAAATTGTAATTTGTAATCGAAAAGTTAAGACTCATTCGGTAATAGCTGGCTATGTAAAGGTCCCGATGGGTAGTGTTGCGTAATATCTCTCTGGAAGTAGTTTGAAATGGTTCCACCGTTGATCACATGTGTTTCCAATGAATTTTTGTAGCGTGATGTTGAACAGGACACATGATAGTGAGTCTCCTTGTGTGAGGCCCCGATTAACTGGGAATCCTCGCTCTCCCTGCACTTTGATTATCCTTTTTGGAGTTAGCCTTCGTCATATTAATGCCTGAGCCGGGTAAATTTGTTAGGGACTCCATGTTCTTGTAGAACATTGTGGATGCAATTCCTGTCTACACTATCATATGCTGCTTTGTAATACACGAACAGTCAGTGCGTGTTGATGTTGTATTGGTGTTTAATTTGGGGTCTTTGGTCTCTTCTGCTCTACTTAACATGTACCCGGATAATTTGACTCACGGTGAGAACGTAACCCCCCCCCCAACTCCTTCCCCACCTTTTCACCGGGTGATACACTGGGTTACACACTACTACAACTCGTTTTAGAGGTGTTAAGAAAAATGAACCCAGATAGTTTCAGACACGGCCGTGTCAACTGTGAGAGCGACACCACCCACCTGGGTAACACATTGGGTTATTGTTATTATTATTATTATTATTAGTGGTGGTTTTACATAGCGCGTTACCCCAGCCTAGGGCTGGGCTCACCACGCTGTACATACAACCTAGGGCTGGGCTCACCACGCTGTACATACAACCTAGGGCTGGGCTCACCACGCTGTACATAGTTGGATCCCGACCCGAGTGGTGCGACAACATACAACCTAGGGCTGGGCTCACCACGCTGTACATACAACCTAGGGCTGGGCTCACCACGCTGTACATACAACCTAGGGCTGGGCTCACCACGCTGTCCACACAACCTAGGGCTGGGCTCACCACGCTGTACATACAATTTAACAAACATAATATGGACTTTAAAAAAAAACAACATACACACCCTAAACCCGTATTAAGAATGTGGACAGCCACAGACATACATGCACACAGACATACATGCACACAGACATACATGCACATCACACACCATACGTATATTCATTTCTACATTATTCTTCTGTGCAAACCTATGCATTAAATGTTCGAAGCAAATCCTGACCCGCGAGAGGATGAGTCACGCGAGGGCTTTACACTGTTCGCATTACCCGGTCTCTGAGCCAAACAATATCAAGCGGTGAAGGCCTAAACACGTATCGTTGATCTGAAGGTAAGTGACTTTGCATTGGGAGGGGAGTGATGGGGGAAACAACTCCAGTTATCCGTGAATGACAACTTAATTTTAGAAGCACGCCTAGATATATCTATCTATCTATCTATCTATCTATCTATATATATATATATATATATATATATATATACAATGTATTCATGTGTTATGTGCTAAATATATCAATGTCATTTTTCAAGGAGAGTTGTTTCTGCATTTTAAACTTTTAGAGTTAAAAAATAAATTGTCATATATTCAAAGCAATAATCAATGGAAAAAAAAAATAAATAAAATAAATAAAATTAATTGTTTCTCTCCCGCCCACACCCCATTTGGGGGGGGGGGGGGGGTTGGAGGGGGTGCATTTTAAACTTTTAGAGTTAAAAAATAAATTGTCATATATTCAAAGCAATAATCAATGGAAAAAAAAAAATAAATAAAATAAATATAATTAATTGTTTCTCTCCCGCCCACACCACATTTGGGGGGGGGGGGTTGTTTGTAGGGGGAAGAGGGGGGAATGGGGGCTCCTATGGAAGCGCAGGCCAAATAAAACAATTTCAGAGCACTTATTTATTTGGTCATTTTTTTGTTGTTCTTTTTAATTTAAAACATAGTGACAATTAAATTATGATGTGAGGTTTGTAGATTTAATAGAACATGCATGGACACAGCTAATGGTCACAGAATTTACCAATACATAAAAACGCGCATATATGTCAGTGTTTGTTTATGAACTTTTTTTATTAAACATGCGCAATGTGGTGCTAAATATTCATTTCATTTGCGCCTAAATCTATCGATGGGCTTACATCAAAAATTAATTCAAAGCAATATGATTTTCGTGCCGTAGAAGATTGTCGAAAACCATATGAGCAAGTGTAAAGCTCATTACGCAGACAACTTTTATAAACTTTCTTCATCGTTGCATTGTTTATCGATATAGAAGGCTTGTCATTTCAATTTCAGATGTACGGTTCGACTGGAGGCACTTGACGCTTGTAAGCGTGACGTCACACAATCTGATCTCCCATCAATTTGAGGTGGCCGGAGCTTCGGGCTTGTAAAAAAAAAAAAAAAAAAAAAAAAAAAAAAAAAGGAATATGAAAATATATTTATTAACAATTTAGAAAAGATAGCTCTATCATTGATGTGTTTTATTTCTGACCATAACAGCTGAAATGGCTGTAGGGTCTCTGGCTTAATAAACACCAATAATCTTAAAACGATATTTTCTATGATTTACGATAAACATATATTGGATTTCGGCAGTAAAAATTATTTTAAACAGTATGTCCCCCAAAAACCTAAATAGTACGCTGTTATTTAGTTATATCACGTGAGATGTAAGTTACTTTAATAACGGATGAGATGGCAAAATGTTTTTTAAAAAAAATCTATGTAACTAAAATAAATGCCGATGAATCGGTTAAATTTCATATCCAATGTAAGTATGGCTGACGACGATAAGCGTTGATCTTTACAGATACTAGAAGCTACTGTCCCTTCAGCATCTCCGCGCAAATATGAATTTTTGGCAATAAAAAGCACTAACATCAGTCGGGGGGGGAAGGGGTTGGGGAGGGTGGCAACAAACGACGACGATCCCAGGCGTCCGTATCGGTATCGAAAAAAAAAAAGGGGGGGGGGTATAATTAAAGAGGGAAATAAAAGTTGAGTTTTTTTTAGATAAGCGTCAATGGTAAGTTTATATTTTTCTTTCATGTGGCGTCTTCATGAGCACTAGGTCAGTGGTCGTCAAGCTCTTAGCCAAAAAGAGCCAAAAATCAGCAGCCGGACGATTAAAATTTTTTTGTTTAGAGCCAAATTTCTGTTTAAGAACCTGTCAAGAACAGTGTTTTTCGGAGTCCAACCCGATTTGTGGTCGACTGGCCGAGTTGCACTCAGGTGGCTTAAGAGCCGCATGCGGCTCGCGAGATGGACGTGACTCTTTGAAGGGATAGAGGCGGCTCTTTGAAGAGATAGAGGTGGGAAGATTTTAAAATAAACTTATCTTTAATGACATGCTATTTCAAAAAATATTTTTCCTAACTATAAAAAAAGTCAAATAATTTAAAAACATATTTCAAAAGACCAAATAAGAAGAAGTCCTCATATGTCCTGTGGATGTTATTAAAAATTGGTTTAAAAATGTTTAAGTCCCTTAAGAAATGGCAAAGAAACCACCCTTCAAAATAAAAAGGATAAACTGATAAAATAAATTAAAATATTTAAACTGTTATGATAGGAGAATGCATTAAAACTTACACTTAAATAAGTAAAAAAAAAAAACGTAAATTAAGAAATGAGACGAAAACCCGATAACCTGAAAGGACATTTTCATATGAGGCTGATGAAATCCACTCACTGTTTGTTGCCATTCTATTTCATGCGTTGTCGTCGTTCGACAATAGGGACAACACCGACCAGGCACATGCACCGTCTCTCCGTCACACTCCACAAAACAGTTGATGAAGCTACACGCGTAAAAGCCCTCTTCTACGCAGTAGCAGAATTTGCAGATTTCAGGATAAAATGTCTCACCCTCCTGATTGCTCAAATGTCAATATATTGTTACCAACAGTAGTGGGAAGAAAATCACATGATTCCTTAAATAAATTTTTTTTAAAAAATATCTCACTTTTATTAAGTATTGTTACTAAACCTACAATTAATTAAAGGTTTGGGGGCATTACAATCCATTATTTCTACTGGTTCAAGAGGGGGGGGGGGAACGTAGCCAAATTAAGTGTAACTCACGGGGTAAAGGTTTCCTTCGTAATCACAGAATCCTGGATGTGGGCTTGTCTGTTGGTTTCAATTTCAAGGATTATATAAATAATATTAATAATAATAATTAAGTGTATTTCAAAAACACGCTTCATCCCCAAGGGCTCGAAGCACAGTACAAAAGTAAAAAAAATAAATAAATCATGTGTTGATTGCCCAGCATAAACTTAGTTACAAGGTTACAACTCATGGCGGCAACAGTCATACTTTGTTTAAATTTTGAAAACAATCAATCAATTAAAATACCAAACATCTACTTTGATAGATACGAGTGCGACAGGGGCAAAAGTTGTACAAGTTGAAATCTTATTGAAAGGCTTCAAAACCTTGCAAAAATCGTACTCACCGTTTGGAATGGGGTGGTCGTCAGACACTGTGGACAACATGTTCCTGGTGTGTAGACGAGCTCTCCTTGACCACACGGCTGACAAGACTGCCACGCGCACGATACCGCACCATCGGCGTTACACCAACAAGAACGGCACGGCTCGGGCCTGAACAGCTGATTGATCTAGGCAATCAGAGACAAAGAAATCATTGACAGTTATAAGGCAGATAAGGGCTGGGGCCAGAATGGCTGATTGATCTAGGCAATGAGAGACAAATAAATCATTGATAGTTATAAAGGCAGATAAGGGCTGGGGCCAGAACAGCTGATTGATCTAGGCAATCAGAGACAAAGAAATCATTGACAGTTATAAAGCCAGATAAGGGCTGGGGCCAGAACGGCTAATTGATCTTAGCAATTAAAAACAAGAAATCATTGACAATGTTAAAGTTAGAGAAGGTTATTTGCAATTTTAAAACAAAGAAAATGACAATATATATATTATGAAATGTTGTGCATTATTAGATGTATCACATACAAGAGATGGAGTAATTAAATGGACGCGTTTACACTTTTAAAAGGTTAATGTTTAGTATCTATATATATTAAAATTCATACATTTAAACAATTTACTCTTGTTTTCATAATGTAAATTAAATGCATTCCTTTTATTTTCTTTCTCATAATTCAATCCTCGAGTTCTCAAAGTGGGTATAAAAACTTTACATAAAAGTGCACAGTGACATGCAAAAATCCAGTTATATCCATTGACATAAATAACAATATTTCTGTTAGTGAATGAATTTTGCGAATGATGTTTGATGTTTGTTTTTGATGTTGTAGATGTCATTTATAGTCGTTGTGTGAGGGGGAAAAATATACTCACTGGGTATGTGTCACCCTCGAAGTAGCAAACACTGACTGGAGTACTTGTTGGTATTTCTGGGGTGGTAGAAGGTGAATGGGTCTTACATGGTTTTCTACACGATTTTGGGTGGTGTCTCTTCAGCGGCAGCCTCGCACCACTGCATAAAGCAAAGACAACCATAATCACAACCAGGCAATATTTGTTAGGCATGTTCAGATTTTTGTTTTAAACAATTTGCAGAACTGGCCAGGTTTTATTTATAGGACAGCCAGGTAACCCGGATATTGAAAATCGAAGAGATGTTCTTTTAATAAATCCAAATCGAAGTTTGTTTACGATAACAAGTGGATCTAATGTTGCAAATCAAGATACCCCGCTCCATCGAAGCCAATTTTAGGGTATTGTTTGATGATTTTATGTTCAAAAGTTTACATAATATTTAGTTGTTGTTTATTTCTTTACATCCTCTCTGTGGCCTTACGGCATTTACAAAAATAATAATATTTTTAAAAAAAAATATATAAATACAACTGGAGTGTCCAGCAGGCATTAGACAAACAATGTTGTCCAGCAGTCCCTGTTTCATGTTCACCTCAATGTGACTTCCTCTAGACCTGTGTCTATCTGGTTGGTGGTTTGGCAACCGGTTGTGTAGATAGGTCGTTAACCTGTCTGCTGCAATTGGGCGTAGTTAACAGGTTAAGAATGAAAGCTATCCGAAGCAAAAAAAAAAAAAATTGATTGAAATATATATTAAATAATATCTTGAAAGTTAAACTTATAACCATTTATTTATAATGACGCATACTTAAAATTATAAATGGGACGCTGGCAGAAATATGGGTCTGTACGCCAGTATCTGCTTACTTGGTTGGCACCGGTGAAAATACTGGTTCTGGGGGAGCTCTTCTTGACCGACCCCTTCCACTGCTGCTGGAAACGTTGTGTAGGTTCCACTATAACACGGTTACCGGCAATTTGATCAAAAGAAATTTCGTCGACGGTAAATTGATTGACGGTAATTGGATATTTTTTTCCGTTCGCACGTTGAAATTTTCGTTCATTTTTCTTTTTGAACGCACTATACTATTTAGTAAAACAAAATAATTCGTTCAAAAAGAAATTTGATGCAAAATTGTTACGTAAAAATCGAAAATAAGATTCGACCAAATTTCCGTTCGATCATATTACCGTTGACCAATTTACCGTCGACGAAATTTCTTTCGATCAAATTTCAGGATACGCTATAACACATCAGCGACCTACACCAAAAGTCACGTTTACCAAATACAAAGGCAGCAAAGCTTCATAAAATAGTACTGTACAATTTTTATTTTAGGTAGTGGCGAGACATGGATAAAGTAGAGTACACGACGCCCGTCCCAGGGACTAACATCATCTTAGAAAACGAAGACTCAACGTGAACTAACTTCCACGAGCGACGCACACATCAACCACTGGGCTGCCCCAGGGACTAATTGTCAATTCCGTGTAAAATACATCTGCACGCCTTTGAACTAAATGTGAACTCTTGTGAACTAAATGTGTACACATGTGAAATAAATGTGTACTCATGTGAACTAAATGGGCACGCATGTGAACTAAATGTGTACTCCTGTGAAGTAAATGTGTACGCATGTGAACTAAATGTTTACGCATGTGAAGTAAATATGTACTCCTGTGAATTAAGTGTGCACTCCTGTGAACTAAACATGTACTCATTTGAACTTTGTGTGTTGACCCTTGTTTATTTTAACGAAGCATGGCCTACTTTCTTACATTATTAGGCTCGCACAATGAAGTAGATTTTTGTATGTGGGGCGGTCGTGGGGTTCATGATATCAGGCATATGGTCTTACATTAGTACAATGAAGTAGTTCTGACCCTCTTCGAGGAAGCTGTGTTGGTCAGACATGTTAAGATTGGTTAGAGATGTCCAAAACTCATCTTGGAGCTTTAGTTATATGACTACAAGTGTATCATGGTGTAAGATAATAATAATTATTTTCTGACGGCATATATTCTAGGCCAGTGGTTCTCAAACTTCCCAATCCCGCGACCCTTTAAAACAGTGCCTTATCTTGTGGCGACCCCCCAGTCACAGAATTATTTTCGTTGCTACTTCATAACTGTATAGCATATCTGTTTTCAGATGGTCTTAGGCGACCCCTGGAAATGAGTCGTGCGACCCTCAAAGGGGGCGCAACCCACATGTTGAGAACTGGCAAACTAAATTCCCTCCAACTTATGCATTTTTGAAATTGTCTATGATGCTGACCTGACGCATTCGTTCATTGCTTTCAATAGTTCATTTTGCAATAGTTCATCTAGCAATATTTCATCTCGCAATAATTCATCTTGCAATAGTTCCTCTTGCAATAGTAATCTTGAAATAGTTAATCTTGCAATAGTTCATCTTGCAATATGTCATCTTGCAATATGTCCTCTTGCAATATGTCATCTTGCAATATGTCATCTTGCAATATGTCATCTTGCAATAGTTTATCTAGCAATAGTTATAGTTCATCTTACAATAGTGCAGCATGCAATAGTTTATCTTTCAATAGTTCATCTTGCAATAGTTCATCTACAAATAGTTAATACGGAAAATAATTAATCGTGAAATAATAATTTATCAAAATCAATGTTTCCGGTATCTGGTGAAGGTAATATTAATACTTTGTAATGTTGTTTTTTGTCATTATACCTATAATAAAAAAAATATTTAGAAACTTTAAAAAAACAACAAAAAAAAACATGGTGAATTTTAAGCATATAATTTAAGCAGGAGGTATCCGAATAGAGAAAAATAATCTGTAATGTGACGTAAACACACATAAGTAGCCAAACCTCCCCATTCCCTCTGCAGTGTAGTCCAGACAAATCGGGTCGTCCCATATACGTGGCATACATCTAGAAATGTAAAAAACTTTCAAGATGTCGTCAACATCTTCACCCACTCGTATTGCATGTTTACGTTGAAGATTACAAATAATGCGATTAAAGCTTCACAGATTTGCTCTGTAAAGCGTGGCGTCAATATATGTGTCCCGCTCGAGCCGATACATCAATAGAAATCCTCTCTTGTGGCAATAGTAATGGGCTTCACAAAGAGACGCCGATCGGGCAATGGCCACCCCCTGCGGCTGCAGGAGACCTCATGTGGAGATCGCCTGCGTCGTGGGAATCAAATCCTCTGTATGTACAGAAGTTCGATCTCCGTTCGGTTTCGTTGAACAGCTCAATTTCGGGTTTTAAATGGCGTATTTCTAGCATCAGACCCGACCAGTTGACAAAGAACGGTTTGCTCTGGTTTATTAAAAATGTTTGTGAATCAGCTGGCTATTTATACATTTAAGTAACATGAACCTCTTCAAAAAAAAAAAAAAAAAATTCGTTATTTTAGTACAAAGAACGGTTTGCTCTGGTTTATTAAAAATGTTTGGGAATCAGATGGCTATTTATACATTTAAATAACATGAACCTCTTCAAAAAAAAAAAAAAAAATTCGTTATTTTAGTGCAGCAGGTTCAGAGTGTCGCCATCACTGGGGGGGGGGGTGTGATTTGGTATTATTTTGCAGTGCACTCATTAGAAAAATAACAACAACAATGATTGATTTGACAGCTTATTCAGTATTAAATGTTATCTAATTTGTTTTACGTGTAAAATTTGTAGAATTATGTTGCGGTGGGGGGGGGGCTGTGGGTGGGGAGTAGGGGGAATGGGAAGTATTTAAACAAGGTCACCCACACATTTACCAACCAACGTGTTTTCAACGTTGTTAATATTTTTTGTGTGTTGAATTGAATACCAAAGCATAACATTTTTTTTACCGATTTGCAAGACATTTATATTTACATTCAGGTCTTCTTAATTATAGAGTTAAAATCATAAAATTGATGAGATGAAAATAATGAATGAATATAAATAAATGAATTATTTTTTTCGGTTTGTCAAAAAAGTCCATACAAAAAAAAACAACAACTATATCTATTATATATCAGTTATAAATATAACTCTTTTCACACATTTCACACACATTTCTTTAGTTTAACCGATTTTAACTAACAATATAAACAAATTATGATCAATGAATAAACAGATGGATAAATATTATATAGTTTGATTGATTTTGAATGAGGCTGAAAAGATGCCCTGTTATACATGGGGACTAGATATCTTTATGGTGGTGTTGTCAAGATAGATGTGATTAGTGGCAGTCCAAAATATACACCAGGCTAATGTTTGAAAATCTTTACCCCCTCCCTCCTGACTGACACATTGTGTCCAAAACTTCCGCCCCCCCCCCTTTCCCCAACACACCTTTTAAAAAAAAAAAAACTTACTTGCGTCACACTTTCGAACTAAAATTTTGTTAAAAAAGTAAAAAAAAAAAAAAAAATATTTATAATTTAATTTTAAAAA
>CAXITT010000098.1:74194-84227 GCA_964033795.1 Lymnaea stagnalis | reverse complement strand
TTTTTTTTTTTTTTTTTTTATTTTTGAAAAGATCTATTACACAGTGAAACTCAAACTAAATAACAACACGACTACATCAAGAAAGCGAAAGTGTGTATTCCAAAAGAAAACGAAAGTGGATATGTCAAAACAAACGAAAGTGTGCATTTCAAAAGAAAACGAAAGTGGATATGTCAAAACAAACGAAAGTGTGCATTTCAAAAGAAAACGAAAGTGGATATGTCAAAACAAACGAAAGTGTGCATTTCAAAAGAAAACGAAGGGGAAAAGAGGATCAGAACTAATTTAGAAGAAATTTTAAGAATCCTCGTAAAAATCGAACTCATTTTTTCATTAGATGTGCGTGCACACCAAAAAGGTGACATGAACACGTGCAGACGTCACAATTCTTACCGGGCTTGTGGTCGTGTGACAGTCTGGGCAACATTGGCCTTTGACGTAGACCGATTCTCCATCACACTCGCGACAGCTCATCATGGCGCACACAGCCTGACCTTGCACGCACGTGCACCGCGTGCACGGGTCCCGTTGATATTCCTCACCATCCTGTGAGGACAGAGATCTGACGTTATACGGTGGGGGATTTAACCAGAGTCCTATTTTAAAAGCACAACAAACTTTACCGGAGAAACGACGCTAAGAAGAGATTGATGTTTTTTTTTTTAATCCTTTATGTTAACTGCGTTTTTATTCATGGCTGTAAAAATCATCGGACGGCTAATTGACCCACTTCCCATCAACCTATCGAGCTGAAACTTCAAACCCCACTCCCAAAAGAACCCCCCCCCCCCCCCCCCCAAAAAAACAAAAAAAAAAAAATAAAATTTTTTTGTTAAAATTATCCAAAAAAAAAAAAAAAAAAAAATTTCGTGTCCTTAAGCTACTTAAACCAAATCTCGGTCTAACCCTGTTGTAACAACTGAACATTAACTCACGTAATAAATCGTGTCTTTGTATTGACAGCGTGGCTATTGAAGAAAAAAAATAATAATTCGTCATTTTAAAAAAAATAAAAAAATTTAACCTGGGAAAACAGCACATTGATTTAAAAGCAGAGTGGGACTTAACACACACACACACACACACAAATACACACACACACACAACACACACACACACACACACATATATATATATATTTACATTCACACTCACACACACATATACACACATATGCACACACATACGCACACACCTCACACAAACAAACATAATGAAATACTAATGAAATTTTGAAAGCATGAGTAATAGAACCCCACCCCCACCCCCCACCCCTTTCCCACACACACACTTTTTTAAATTGTTTGATTTAACAATTTCAAACTTAAACTCTTTGCGTATTTCAGCATCTCATTAGAATTAGCTGTTTCAGGGATTATTATTTATAATTAATTGCCAGGGTGTTAAAGAAACAAGGAACATTTCTTTTTTTTTTTTTTTTTTTTGAAAAGATCTATTACACAGTGAAACTCAAACTAAATAACAAAACGACTAAAACAAAAAAGCGAAAGTGTGTATTCCAAAAGAAAACAAAAGAGGATATATCAAAAAAAACAAANGTGCATTTCAAAAGAAAACGAAGGGGAAAAGAGGATCAGAACTAATTTAGAAGAAATTTTAAGAATCCTCGTAAAAATCGAACTCATTTTTTCATTAGATGTGCGTGCACACCAAAAAGGTGACATGAACACGTGCAGACGTCACAATTCTTACCGGGCTTGTGGTCGTGTGACAGTCTGGGCAACATTGGCCTTTGACGTAGACCGATTCTCCATCACACTCGCGACAGCTCATCATGGCGCACACAGCCTGACCTTGCACGCACGTGCACCGCGTGCACGGGTCCCGTTGATATTCCTCACCATCCTGTGAGGACAGAGATCTGACGTTATACGGTGGGGGATTTAACCAGAGTCCTATTTTAAAAGCACAACAAACTTTACCGGAGAAACGACGCTAAGAAGAGATTGATGTTTTTTTTTTTAATCCTTTATGTTAACTGCGTTTTTATTCATGGCTGTAAAAATCATCGGACGGCTAATTGACCCACTTCCCATCAACCTATCGAGCTGAAACTTCAAACCCCACTCCCAAAAGAACCCCCCCCCCCCACCCAAAAAAAAATAAATAAAAAAATCAGCCTTTTTTTTCTGTTTTACAAGTGTAACATGAAAGAAATAAGAGGATACTGACTTCACGAAATAAATTTAATCTAAAGTTCTTTACGCTAGAAAATTAATCTTCTCGAGCCAGAGTTAGTGCTGTCTGGTGTAGGACAAGATTAATGCCACCCCCAACCCGACCCCCCCACCCACCCGAAAAATGTCTGCAATTGTTCGAAAATAGAAACCTTGCCTCTCTCCGTCCCTACCCCTTTTTATCATACCTAGTGCTTCGAGTGTTTTGGAATTTTGATCCATATAGTAACCTATTACAACTGAGTTGGAGAAGTATATTTGATCATTATTTTAAGGGATTTTAGTATTACATCCTAAACAAATAAATAGGCTATTAAAACGCACACATTTCCCCCTGAATTAAATTGTATTTCACTTATGTGCATATGTGTGCATATTCGGTCTGCTACCCATCACTAGAGTGTTTGAGGTGATTTCTGGGTATATTGCCGTTTTAAGTATATTTTTAATTGATCTAAATTAGCGGTTCTTAGCCCATGGGTCGCGACCCCTTCAGTGGTTCCCTAAGACCATCGGGAAATACGTGTTCATGAGGGAGCAACGAAAATACGTTTATGGTTGGGGGGGGGGAGGGTCAACACAGCATGAGGAAATGTATTTAAGGATCGCGGCATTAGGAAGGGCTGAGAACCACTGATCTTAAAAGCGCCAACGAAGTTTTGTCTAGCTTCAATTTTAAAAGATTTATCAAATGACGTAAATTTAATGAACTGGCTAAAAAAACTAAAAAAATATTTATTATAATCACTCTGAATTGGACAGTTCAAACAAATATATAAACTATTTTGTGTATATTATTAGATTTTAAAACGGAATTTACTCACAGAGTACACAATTCCATTATCCTCACAACTCGTAGGTATGTTTGGTGTGGTAGATGGGGTTTCCTTAATGACAAAGGAGTAAACTTTTGAAATTCCTCGCACAAAACTAGCAATTAACACCACCAGCTTTTGCTGTTAAATCATTTTCCTAATATTTTTTTCCATAGGAGTAATCATTTTATTTAATGGTTTAATGTTTTATGGCAAGGGTGACTTATTAAATGCTATAAAACGATCAAGTCTATCTTAATGCGTTAAGTTGAAAATAGGTTAGAAAAAGCAAATGATACAGACGTAATGTAGTATAGGGTATGCAATCTGGACATATGATATAGAATTAATGTAGTGTATGCAATAAAGACATTTCGTATAGACTTAATGTAGTATAGGGTATGCAATTGGGACATGTGCTATAGACTTAATGTAGTGTATGCAATCTGGACATATGATATAGACTTACTGGAGTATAAGGTATGCAGTCAGGACAGGGTGTATAGACTTACTGTAGTGTCAGGTATGCAGTCAGGACAACACTGACCAGGCACGGGGACCGGCACACCATCGCACGGTGCACAATCCCTCCTAGGACACACAAGCTTACCCCCTTCCTCGCATCTGCAGAAGGTGCACGGGTCAGGGGAAAACTCTTCTCCAAACTGAATGGGAAAAGTCACATTTAAAAAAAAAAAATATTCAAAATCAAAAACATATTTTTATGTTTAACACTTGCTTTTAGTTTTTTTTTAAAAAACGTGCAGAATGTGCATCGGCCGGGTGCAAAATGTTCACCTGGCTGAAAACTAGAAATCAAGAGGGAATTCATAAAATGGAAAATAAAAACAGCAACAACACTTTAAGATTAATGCTATTTCTCAGGAAAAAAACAGCGATTGAGCTTTTCTCTATGCATAATGTTTATAACATCCCGTAATGTATTCGGATTTCTTGTCCTAGAAACGTAAATATTCCTAAAATTATTAACTCACATTATTTTGAAGCAAAGACGTTTTTGTGTTACAAAAAATTCGACTTCATCTTAAACATATAAACACTATACAGTAAAAAGAAAATTTGAACTAAGGTCATTCTTTATAAGTTCAAATCTATTTTTCTCTCTTTTTTAAGAAAACAAATATTTTTTTTTAAATTAAAAAAAATGTTACCCCAAGTACTGAATAGAGAAAAATAAAGGTAATAAACGTCAGGCGCCCCCCAGCCCGAGGCGCCCCCCGCCCGAGGTGCACCCCCACGTCTTTACACATCAGAAGAAAATGAAAACGCATTTGTTCAAATTATAAAATAACACAAATAAATTCACGTCTTTAAGTTGATTAAACCCACACCGCGGTTCAACCCTTCTAATAATAACTTAAAACGTTACTCACTTGATACAGTACATTGTCGTACTTGCAGAAGAATGGTTCCCACGATGGCTGTTGTCAAAAAAATGAATAGTTCGTTAATGAAAAAAAACAAAAACACTATCAATGATGATTATTTATAATTACCAAATACCTTAAAAGAAAATTGAAAAAATTTTATGGAAAAAAATTGCTGAATTGTTAAAGAAAGAATGACAATTTTCTTGTTTTTCGAAAGATCGAAAACACATTAAAGTTTAAAAAAAAAATTAAAGATTACAAAACAATAAAACAAGAAAGCTGAGAGTGTATTTCAAAAGGAAATGGAGAAGAGGACAAATCATAAGATGTATGGGTACAAAAAAAGTTGACATGAACACGTGAAGACTACACAGTTTTACCGTGCTCGTGGTCGTGTGACACTCCGGACAACATTGGCCCGCGACGTAGACCGATTCTCCATCACACATGAGACAGCCCATCATGGCGCACACAGCCTGACCTTGCACGCACGTGCAGAAGGTGCAAGCGTCCCGTTTGTATTCCTCACCATCCTGGTAGGACAGAGATCTGACGTTATACGTCTGGGATTCCAACGAGTCATATTTCAAAGGACAACACAATTTACCGGAGACATGACCCTTAAAATCCTTTAAATCAACTTTTTGCTTTTGTTCCTGGCTAGAAAAAAAAAATATCTTCAGACGGCTGATTGATCCACGTCCCATCAACCTATCGAGCTCGAAACTAGGCACATAGACTCGTTGCCGATGACAACACATTCGATCAAATTTTCAGCCCCAACCCCAACCTCAACTCCAAAAATTCAGATTTTCCTGTTTTTCAAGTGGAAGAAGATGAAGGAAATATGATGACACTTATTTCACGCAATAAAATTCCCGATAGCTTCGCTAAATGTAATTCTTTTTAAAATATATATATATATACTTTTCCAAGTATTTGGTGCGTAATATTTTCTTTTGTTTTTCTGAAATAGTTGTTGACATAAATCTGCGGTGTGTAAAAGCGGGGGGGGGGGGTCATTAAATTATTAATATAGTTAAAAGGCCAAAAACACTTGAGCAGCAGTGAGCCTTTGTTTTTCTGAAATAGTTGTTGACATAAATCTGCGGTGTGTAAAAGCGGGGGGGGGGGTCATTAAATTATTAATATAGTTCAAAGGCCAGAAACACTTGAGCAGCAGTGAGCCTTGGGGGAGGGGGAGCTCTAATTGTGATTCTTATAAATTGCGTTACTTGTATGTATGTTCTGTAAAATTCCCCCCCCCCATATTACTGATTTTACATTTTATAGAGGATGTATGTAAAAAATTTAGTTTTTAGGGGTTGATTAATTGTATATTCTAGATATGTTGCATTGTTTATTCATCAGCAAATACGGCTTCATTTTAAACCACTTTGATTCTTCTTAGCCTGACCTTTGATTCCACTTAGCGTGACCTTTGATTCCACTTAACCTGACCTTTGATTCTTCTTAGCCTTAATCTTTGTCTTTCCGTCTTAACATTGCCGTGTACCCTAGAATATTTATATTGTCGGTCTAGGCTCAGTGCCGCCTTGGGTAGGACAAGATTACCCCTCCCCCACCCTCCGAAAAATGTTATGCAATTGGTCGAAAATGTAGACCCTCTCTAAAAAGAAAAAAAAAGGTAACCCTCTCCATCCCCACTCTTTTTTTCTTCCACACCCTAGAGCAGTGTTCCTCAAAGTGTCGCACTCGTACCCTTGCATATTTGGTCTGCTTCATGCCCGAAAAGGTTTAGAAAAGATTTCTTGGTAAATTGTCATTTTATTTACATTTTTAATTGATTAAATATATATATATATATATATATATATATATATATAAACGCAGTTTTGTCTAACTCCAATTTTAAATAATTTATCAAATGACATACATTTAATGAATCGGGCTTAAAACAAAGATACAAATATGATAATTTAAAACTAACGTTGAATTTGAAATTTTCATTTTCAAATCATTCCAAAAAAAATATGTAAATAAATGTTTTTTTAAAAATGATTTTTTTTAAAAAAAGAAAGAATATACTCACAGAGTAAACTTTTCCATTTTCATCACAATTAGTAGACAGTGTTGATGTGGGTTCCTTTATGACAAATAGGTAAACGTTTGAAATTATTTGCAGATAATGTCAAATTAATACCACGAGCTTTAGTTGTGGGGAAAAAAAAATTATTATAATTTTCAAAGAAGTGATCTGTTAATTTATTGGTTTAAAATTTAATGGCTAGGAACACTTATTCAATGCTACAAAACGATGGATTCTATGTTAATGGGTTAGGGTTAAAAATTAGGCTTGACCAATGCATTAAATAAAAATCAAATATTCCCATCCCTTTGTATCTTTTTTTTTTATCTCTCCAAAGTTACCAAAATTTCCTGATCATCCAAGTTGAAACACTTTACAAATTCATACTGTTGACACACACGCGAATATTTCAACAACCTGAAGTTGTTAAATTTTTGTCAGATGGTCAACGGTGTACGATTTTTTGGAACATCAACAACTGTTTTTTTTTTTTAAAGGGCTACGAGTTTTCAGGTATTTTAAACTGTAATGTTGGAAACGCGTCTGGAACCCACGTCTAGGCCTCCTGGAATATGTGAAGTATTTGCGTGGATACCAAGAGGTTGTTGAATGGCGCCTTTTACTTTACACGTGTTGTAGCTGGGGCAACGCAGCCACATTACGCGTGTAACGTACGGGAAGTGGTGTATAATCTATAATGATAATTTCAGATNGGGGGGGGGGGGGGGGGGGAGGCGGTGAATGAGAGCGCAGCACGGTGTGCAATGAGAGCGCAGCACGGTGTGCAATAAGAGCGCAGCACGGTGCACAATGAGAGCAAATAAAAGGGGGGGGGGGCGAACAAAAACCAACTCGGGAATTGTATTATAAGAGTAAATGTGTGAAACAGTGTTCATGAACTTTCTTCATGATATATGTTATTGGATAATCATAGCAATTCTTCATGAACCTACCAGCAGCCCTGGCGCATGTGAACCGGCCACCTCTTAGTTATGAGATAGATGTGCTCCTCTCGGACCAGAGAGTAAGATATACTTTTTTCTTAAATCTCTGAACTAAAGCAATTTTAGTGACATAAAAGCAACAATTATCTGTTGTTTTTTATATTAAACCTCATGTACGGAGAAACCTGGAGAAGGATACATCTTGCGGCTGAGAGAGCCCAAAGTTCAGTTGTCACTGTAATTTTTCCAATAATATTATTGTTTATACAAATGTTTTAAATATTTATATGAAAAAGAGGTAACATTACATCCGTTGTCGTGGTCGTGGTTTGGCACACCGGGCAGCACTGTCCTTTCACGTAGATGGGCGGTCCAGATATGCAGTCAGCGCAGAGCATCGTCTCGCACTTCGTGGCATTCCCCTCGGTGCACCGACATGATGTGCACGGGGAGGGAGAGAACTCCTCATTGACCTGGAGAGTTGTGTTTCATTATTTTATAAGTAAACGCTCAAGCAACAATTCTCTAGGAGGGAAAGCATGACAGTGACAGCGTGTTCAATAGACGCGCAAAAATGAAATGTAGTTTCTTAATAATATATGTATCGTCCTGGGTGTGTGGCGAGGTGATAGAGCGCTCGCTTGGGATTTTACAGTCCCACTACCTCAAGGATATTTGCGACTTATTATTTAACCAAAGTGCCCTAAAAAAAAAAAGATGAAAATTAAAAAACAAAAAAATTACATTTAAGCCATAGGCAGAAGTATACCAGAGCTGAAACAGATTGTTTCTTCTGATGACTAAAGGGAGGTTTATTGTGCATTAAAGCAATGTGCCTCTTAAGTCAGTTTCATCAGGCTTTTGTTAGCATTCGTAGCAGCAGTTGGTATTCTTATTAAGTGCATTAATTAAATGAATGTCTTGTTATGTAGCTTTAGCAACTGGAAAATTCACGCAGCTCCATAATTTTTTTAATGCGATACTTAATTAAGCAGGCAAGGCAAAAAGTAAAAGATAACTGTCATTCTAACACATACAAAAACACAATTACTTATGTTCTTTGAGTTTCATATTATTTTAACAAAGAATACCATAAAAAATTGAATTGATTTTTTTTTTAGCTTTTATATTTCATATAAATTATAATAAAAAAGAGAACGATCCCCACCCCCACCCCCAAAAAAAAAAAAACCGTCTAGAAAGTACATAATATATTAAATGGTTTGATTTACGATTCATTTATTTGTTTACATGCACGTCATTTTTGACGGCTTTTCTATAGTTTTGATACAAAAAGTAGCCGAAGATATTTTGTCCAAAAACAAAACAACATTGGTAAGGCCACATGGAGATGAAAGATTCATATTGTATTTAAAATTGGCATCATTTCTATATTTAGGTGCATTTGAATAGCATAAGAGAACATATAATCTTCCCTTAAACATTATTTTTAATTAAAGGCTAAAACATTTGTAAATTAATCTATTTAATATTTTATTAAGAGTTAACATAAATTTTATACGTAGAGCTGCTAATAATATATTTTTTTTTATAACTATGATCTTATAAAATGAAATAAGACACAGTAGGAGTCACCGTGGGCGCCCGCAGGTAGGGGCAAGGGGGACACTTGCCCCCCCCCCCCATAGATTGATTGGATAAAAAAATTTTAGACAAAAATAGACACAAAATTTATTAAAGTAAAGAGAAAATAAAGAGAAAGTAACTAAGCTGATGTCCTGTCCGTTCGTTCACCATACAAATACGCTACAGTAAATTAAAACTATATTAAAACATTACTAAAAAATTTTTGCCCCCCCCCCTGGAAAGTTAATTGATTTTTTTGCCCCCCCCCCTAGAAAGTCTTCTGCGGGCGCCCATGGGAGTCACCATGGTAACCTTGAATACTTATTGTTTATTCCTCTTAAATTTTTACTAAAAGAGAAGTCCTTCTTAAAATAAGTTTTTCATAATTGTAAAAAAAAATAAAATAAAATAAAAATGGATTGTTCCTTCATACTCACTGCGTACGTCTTTTGGTTGTATGTACACACGCTGTCCGATGTGGTCATTTGTTGCTCAGGGGTGGTGGACTCGTCCCACATGTCAGTCACCGGTGGTGCCGGCGTTGTTGTCGTTTCCAAGGTCAGAATGGGGGTGTCGTTAATCGCTCTCCGGCGCCTGTGGGCGGGCAGGCTCGCGCAAAGGCACGCTGTGGTGAACGCCAGCAGGAGCAGAGTCAGGCATTTGGTGGACGGGGAAGTAAACATTTTTTTTTCTTAAAACGACGTCAGGATAACTTGAACGGTGTATTTCTAGCCTCAGACCCCCGACCAGTTGAAAGAGAGCGTTTTTTTTTACACCGGTTTCTTAATCATGTTTGTGAGTGTAGCATCTTGCCATTTATACACTTCAGTAACATGCACTTATGTGGGGGAAACAAAATCGTTATTTTCGCGCAGTACGTTCTGTTGCCATCCCGGCGTGATTTGACCTTATTGTGTGGAGACTCATCGCAGAAATGTGTTGTTGTTGTTTAGTATTAACGCCACCTAATCTGCTTTGCATGTTAAGAGCTTATATAAACATTTAAAAAAAATCATGTGTGAGATTTGTGGGCGCGGGGGGGGGGGGG
>CAXITT010000098.1:44914-66117 GCA_964033795.1 Lymnaea stagnalis | reverse complement strand
GGGGGGGGGGCTGCAATTTAGTCGTCACAGTCAGGCAGTGAGTGGTACTGGCACACCATCTCACATTCCTTTCTTAAAATATATAATTTCTTATCAGTTTAAGAAACTCAAAAGAAGAAGATTCCTAAATTATAGTTGTTAAGTAGTTTGGCGCGTCTAAAAAAAAACATTATTTTTTAAAACATTTATTCAAAGTAGTGACGCTTCAGTTCATGTCCCACCCGTCATGCAACTTTTCCCCACGGAGCATATTCCATGTCACATTCAACATGTGATAGTTCACATGTCATAACTCTTGTGGGCCAAAGCGCGGCGCGTGAGCCTTTGTGACCCTTTGGCTGTGGGCCCCAAAGTTAAACTATCAACTTTGAAAGCAGTTGTGGGTGTGTGTGTGTGGGGGGGGGGTGTTTGGTGTTATCCTGAAAAAGTATAAAGTTTCTTTCAAAAACTCACAGCAGCTCGGTCTGTCAGAGTTGCGATTGCACAGCTCAAGTGTCAACTCTTGATTCCAATGTCACATCTTCGTTCAAATGTCACATATTTTTTTTAAAAATGTCACGTCTCCATTCAAGTGTCACATCTTCATTCAAATTTCCAATCTTCTTGCCACATTATTTTTTTTTTTTTTTTACAAGCACATCATAAAATATGATCATCAAAGTCTTATTCACAAACATAGTTTTATTATAATAAAATTGTTTTTCTTGTCCATGTCACGTCTCCATTCAAGTGTCACATCTTCATTCAAATTTCCAATCTTCTTGCCACATTATTTTTTTTTTTTTTTTACAAGCACATCATAAAATATGATCATCAAAGTCTTATTCACAAGCATAGTTTTATTATAATAAAATTGTTTTTCTTGTCCAATCTGCAGAAGACGTTTACCTTCGACTAATGGCTTTCGGCCTCTTTAAAGGATGACACCCTCACTGTGATAAGGTGATCCGACTGCTTATTGGACAGGCTCAGGTATCTGATTAGAGGATGAAAGATTTTTTGTATAAATCAGTTAAATGCCTTTTTAAAACTAGTTTGTTTTACATTATAAAAACTATCAACTATTTAAGAAGGAAATAAAATAACGCAGTGCATTTGGTGCGCGATATTTTCTTTTGTTTTTCTCACTCAAAGCTGTGATCGGGAATTTTTTTTCTCGTGAAATCAGGGTCATCCTATTTTCTTCATCTTCCCTTTGACGAAAAAAACAACAACTGATTTCTGGGGGTTGGGGCTACACATTTGATCGAAAGTGTTGTCATTATCAACGAGTCTGTGCGCTAAGTTTTATCTCGATATGTTGACGAGAAGTGGGACAATTAGCTGTTCTAAGATATTGCAAACCCAATCAAAGAAGAAACACACGATCAAAAGAAAAGTTAATAAAAGGATTTTTTTTAAAAAGATTATTATTCGTTTTCGTTTTTTTTTAAAGCTATGTTAAAATATTTTGGCTGCTGTTTGTAAAACAAAAAAAAAAAAAAAAAAAAAAAAAAAAAAAAAAAAAAAAAAAAAAAAAAAAAAAAAATGAAATAATAACAAAATAAGATCAATAAGAATTTTATATTCATAATTTAAAAAAGAAATCTTTTTCTTATTATATCATTTTTAAGACACACTGAAAAATTGAAAAAATCAAAGAGTGAATTGAAGGTTACTCTTTAAAAAAATACTCATCATAGTTAAACAACATTTGATAATATGAGTACTCAAAATAAATCAAATATATACATTTTTTTTTTAGTTTTTAAGGATTTGAATGAATTAAGTACTTGTTCTTATTTTTTTTGCAATCCAAAATTTTAGTAAGCACCAAACGGACATGATATCGGGTGATACAGCTTCATAAAAATCATAGCAACGCCACGATTGCACGGACGCCCGAGGCATATGTCAACTATCATGTGATTGCCCACATATAACTAAATTACTAAGTTTTTTTCAGAACAAGATGACAATGCAACATAACTAAAAGTGCACTTAATCAGAAATAACGAAACGGCCAATCAGTATGCGCCAAAAGAACTGAATTTGTGTGTGGGTCGTGCATTACCACACGGCTCGCTTGACTGGCCTTTGGCTGGACTTGAAAACCAGACCACCAACTTGAGGTTTGCTCAGTTTAGACCATTTGGCCACCCAGTCAAGCAAAAACATCACCCCGGGTGGATGAGATTCGTTAACCTTGGTCGGCAACTCATCTAAGAGAAGGAAACTCTGAATTCAAAACCGGAGTTGGAGTCCCGTAAGGCGCAAACAATGACAATTCCTGCAACCCATCCCTGGTCGTCTTGACGTAGAGTCTTGCCACTGGATATGGTGGGCTCGGACGAGAGAGTGAGGTAGACGCCGTGCAATTCTTCTTCACTCTAAACAAAGTCACCCGCGCAAGTCATCAGTCACCAGACGACTTGATGGTCCTCGTCGATCCTCAACGGAAGAACAATATACCACACGGCTCATAGCCCCGGCCACCAAGTTGTCATGGTAGGAGCAGCGAAGATATGTTGCGAAGTTTTTGCTACAAATCAGTCTGTCGGTACAGCAAAATTATTAAAAACTGACTATTATTTTCGCCCGTACTTAAGTGTTAATGAAGGGGGGGACTGTGTTTCTTTTCTTTTTGCTGTTGTTGTTGGAAATGATCATAACAATTCAAAGATAGATTGAAAAAAACTGGCTCCAAGCAATACATTTATAGGCTGTATGTTGTTACAAAGTTTCGCCTTTACGGAAGTGCACGGTGTCAGCCGAAGATGAAGGCTGATCGACCAGTAAGTGTTTCGAGCTTGAGAATCATGCCCCCATGTTCTCCAGAGTGTGCTGCGCTCACCACTGAGAAGTCTACGAGGAACATGTTTCAAACTAAGCATCGGCAACTTTCGTAGAACGCCCGTTCGCCGTTTGTGTAAGGACAAAGGTGCACTGTCGTACCGGATGCAGGTTGGGCACCCTGCTGCGGAGCCAGGCACGCGAGCCAAGATGATGCATTGTGGACATTTCTGGCTATGGTGTAAGATGAATTTGATCAGGATTACGTGGTTCTGCAACGCAAAGTCACACTGACTTACAGGTTGATTAGACTTACCCATCCGCTTAGAGGGCTACATTTCCAGAAAGATGTTACTTTAGTGCTGACTTTTAACAAAAAATATCTCTCGGAATCATTGTTCAACCTGTTTTTAACTATGCTCACCGATTACGTTTCTTAACGCATGAGTCAAAATATTGCTGGAATATTTATGCGTTTTATTACGACTATTTAATACGAGACCCATTTCTAATCCCAACCACCCCCAAAAATAATCCTATTCAATTTTATGATCACGTGGCGGATGGAGATATTCTTATTGACAAACGCAAGAATGCGTTCAGCATGCGGCTGCTAAGTTGCTGCAGGTTTTTGCCGCGTGCGAGGGAGCCCGCTGGTTTTTAATACCATTATTTCTAGTCTAAGTCCTCCTGGCGTAACTGAAAGTTGACCAGCACTCCCGAGGTCATGAATGAAAGATTCCATACAGTGGACACACGTGCGTGACTAGTTGTAAAGGTAGTTATAAAGCTTAATATAAAAAAAAAACTTGGAATGGGTATTGGTAAATATCATTAAAATCTTCCAGGCCACGCTCTTGAGAATTTGGTGGAAAATGCGCTACACAGTGGAACGCTGATCTGCGGTAATTACGGCGTTGTTGATATTAAAACTCTTCATTGGTGGCACTATGATTTGCTTGAGAACCGCTAGCGATCCTATGGAATAGCCGACAGTTAAAACAAAATAAAGGATCAAAATAACTCTTCATGGATTAGCAGTATGTGCCGTTAAGCTTTATACCTATCCACAATATTAACACTTAATGGATAAGCAGAATGTGTAGGGGAACTGTATTCCAATTCACAATATTAGTGGATAAGCAGTCTGAACAGTTAAGCTTTATACCAATCCACAATTTTAACTCTTATTGGATAAGCATTATGTGTGGTGAAGCTGTATACTAATTTGCAATATTAACTTATAGTGGATAAGCAGTACGAGCAGTTAAGCCCCATACCAATCCACAATTTTAACTCTTGAATTGAATGGTATTGAATATTTGTATAACTCTTGTATCCATGCTATTTTAGCATGCCCACAGCGCTCTGATGTTCTTAAATCTATTTAAATAAAAAAAGTATTTAAATGTTTCTTAAATGATTTTTTTAATCATTTTCTATGTCCTTCAAAGATTGAGGCAAACTGTTCCATAATTTTTGTGCTAACGCTTCAAAAGAGCGCAAGACTTTTTCTTAATGGATAAGCAGTATAAGGAGTTAAGCTTTATACCAATGATGAACACTATTAACTCTTGATGGATAAGCAGTATGTGCAGTTAAGCTTTACACCAATGATGAACAATATTAACTCTTGATGTATACGCAGCTTGAGTAGTTAAGCTTTACACCAATGATGAACAATATTAACTCTTGATGGATAAGCAGCATGCGTAGTTAAGCTGTACACCAATGAACACTAGAGACCGACCGAAAGTGATTATCTGATTTCGGCCGAAGCCAAAAGTAGGCCGAAAGTTTAAAATGAATTTCGGCAGAAACCGAAAAAAGGCCGAAAGTTTAAAAATGAATTTCGGCCGAAACCGAAAAAATGCCGAAAGTTAAAAAGGAATTTCGGCCGAAACCGAAAATGCATACATTCTGCTTACATCGAAAATGTGGTGGGAAAGTATAAATAATTACATTCTTTTTATAAAAAATGAGATAATCGTGAATATTAAAAATAAACATCTAATATAGGGGTCTCAAACTCACGGCCCGCGAGCCATTTGTGACCGAAAGACGATATTTTGCGGCCCGCTACATGACAGAAAAGTTTAGTGTAAATGCGCCGGCCCGTTTCCCCCATTCTCATTTCTACAACGTGACTCTCCGCGACGGTTTCAGTCGAATCTCACCGACTAGTCTAATTCTGATTTTTTTAAAAATGTTTCTATATATTTTTGTATGCAACAGTGAGTAGGTGGATGAAAGTGAATCCTAGTTCTTGAGAACCCTTAATGATTTTATTGTTATTTATAAAGGTTGAGCAGATTGTAACAGTTGCGGTGAAGTGGCCGAACGCTTCTAGGCCACGGAGCAACACCACCAATAGTGGTGCCACATGGGATTTTGCCTCTTCGTGGCGTGGACGACTAGTAGGGGGGGTGACTCCCCAAAGCTAAAAAATCCCGAAGCTCGCATGACTTCCAACGCAACGGAAGGCCCGCACTAACATGATTACTGTTGCCGTTGATGGGTATGAGGCAATGGGTGGCCGCCCAAACCCTTGCCAATGATTAAAAAGACGCGGCCCTGAGAAAGCCGCCCCTAGGCGACCGTTTCGTCCCCGCTACGTCCCGACCGGATAGCTCCCTGGGCGGTGGGGTGTGGTAATGCAACACCACCTCCCCGGAGAGGAAGTAAAGCCGTCTTGACCCATAGGAGAGTGGACTGCGGACACTTTAAACGCAGCGTTATCGGTCGACCGGACGTCCCTCAGAACCAGGAGGGAGGTTCCTGGTGCGCTTCCACGCGGTTTGGAGCCTAGGCTCTGGTCCGTGTGGGGGAGTACTGGGGGCATTATGAGTGCAAACTCGACGACCCACCTACACCATCTCCAAAGTGACGTTATTAGTAACAGTTGTAATTTTTTTTTTGTGGATTACTTGATGCGGCCCACTCTCATTCAGACACTACCTCCTGCGGTCCCCCCCCCTGATGTTTTGAGTTTGAGACCCTTGATCTAATGAATACTCTGGATTTTACCATTTTAATATAAAATTAATTTAAAATGCTATACATTTTTTTTTTTAAATTAGTATGGTAGGAGAAAATTTGGCAAAAATTGGTGTGGGGGGGGGGGAATTAATGCAAAATATTTTTTAAAACAAGGCATCTAAAAATTGTGGTTCTAAAAGATCGCTTAATTTGTTTTCAAAGATCGTTTAGTTGGTTGTTATTGATCGGTTAGTTTGTTCTTAAAGATCGGTGAGTTTGTTCATAAAGATCGTTTAGTTTGTTGTTAAAGATCGTTTAGTTTGTTCTTAAAGATCGCTTAGTTTGTTGTCAAAGATCGTTTAGTTTGGTGTTAAAAATCGTTTAGTTTGTTGTTAATATCGTTTAGTTTGTTGTTAAAGATCGTTTAGTTTGTACATAACGATTGTTTAGTTTGTTGTCAAAGATCGTTTAGTTTGTTGTTAAAGATCGTTTAGTTTGTTGTTAAAGATCGTTTAGTTTGTTGTTAAAGATTGTTTAATTTGTTGTCAAAGATCGTTTAGTTTGTTGTTAAAGATCGTTTAGTTTGTTCTAAAAGATCGCTTAATTTGCTCTTAAATGTCGCTTAGTTGTTGTTAAATATCGCTTTCGCTGAGTATTAATTGACCAAAAACCTGAGTCACTTTCGGCCGGAGAGCCGAAATTCTAAGTCAATTTCAGCCGAAAAAGAAGAAAAACCGAAAGTTAACTTTTCTCTTTCGGCTGAAACCGAAATTAAGCCGAAAGTTAACTTTTCAGTCTCAGCCGAAACCGAAACTTGGCCGAAAGTCATAAAATGCCCACTTTCGTCGCCGAAACCAAAGCCGAAATTCGGACGGTCTCCAATGAACACTACATTTAAAAAAAACTCCAATTTTGCGACGGCGTCGACCTGAAAAAAAGTAAAACTTACAATCTCTCTTGGGTAGCACTTGGGGCAGCACTGACCAGGCACGTCGACGGTGTCTCCGGGGCAGGACGGACAGCCAGCGTAGGCGCACTGAACCTCACCGCCCTCTGCGCAGTAGCAGTAGGCGCACGGGTTAGGGTTAAAGCTCTCACCAACCTGAGATACCAAACTTGATTTAGGGCGCATGGTGAAATTAAAACAAAGCATACATTTCACTGCTGCTGCCTTTTTCAACTAAATCGGATTGAAAGCCGACCACTCGTGCATATTGACATCATTTTTTCCACCGCTTTGTAATTCCGTTAAACTATAACGAAATACTAATTCTCAAATATTTCGCCTCTTAGTAGTAATCAGAAACGAAAAATGCGATTGTTGAGTTCTACCAAATATAATGATCAACTAATATCGAACTTTTTAAAAGGACGTAAATTTTGATTAAGTGGCGTTCATCTATTTTCAGATTAAACATTTTTTTTTTTTAAACTTTCTTCTAAAGCAATACTACTATTAATGACTTTCAAAATGGGATCATGAACTACTAAAATTTAGAGTTCAATTATTTTATCAAGAATAAGAGAGTTCAACATTTTTTAGCTTCTTCTTCTTCTATTTGCTGAGCTCCCCCTATCAATGTATTGATCATTCTGGCTCCTTTAATAATACTAATAATTTTTGAACAAATGGTATCTGATTATTAATTTATTTGTTTTCACTATTAGGATATTGAGACATTCATAATGTTTTTTTTGCTTTAAATTTTATCTCTCTACAAAAAAAAAAAAAAAAAAAAAAAAAAAAAAAAAAGTTATGAACCTCTACATAGTTAAACTTACTTGATACGTCTTGCCGTTTTCCACGCAATAGGTAGGCTGCAGTATGGGATCAGTATAGAAGAAAAAACAGTAGTTGAAAGCCAGTTAAAATTTTAAAATTTACAATGGCAATTAAATAAAAATATTTTTAAAATCTTAAAGTTAAAAAAAAAAATATGTGTAGATTTGTCGCCTCAACAGTTCCTTTTGATAGATTGTTCCAGTCCCTGATTGTCTTGGGCAGGAATGAGCAGCTCCTATACTGGCTTCTTGCTGGTATGAGCCTGAATTGTCTGTCATGGCCTCGTCGCTGTCTATGGGGGAGAGGGACAAGTTTCTGTTTAATACTGGAACAGTGGACCACAAGCCCATTATTTATCTTGTACATCATGGAGAGCCTGGATTGTCGTCGTCGTTTCTCCAATGGTGAACAGCCTAGTGTTTCTAGCATGCTGCCAACACTAGAGGTATTCCTGTAGCGGTTTAGGACAAAGCGTGCTGCTCGTCGCTGGACCGCCTCCAACCTGTGAATGCTCTTCTGGGTAAATGGGTCCCAGACTGAAGATGCATAATCTAAAATCGGACGGATAAAGGCTTTATATGCTCTTTCTTTCACACAGGAGTTGCCAATCTTTAGATTTCGCCTTAAGAACCCTTTAATATGCTCGTCCCAGCGGACCTCTCTTTGAATGGTAACACCCAGGTACTTTACGGAGGAAACTTGCTCAAGAATATGGCCGTGCAGTTTGTATTGGTAGTGTAGAGGAGTACAACTTCTAGAGACTGATAGTGTCTGGCACTTGGCAGGGTGAAATTCCATGTCCCAGCTCATCTCCCACTCAGCTAACAGATTGAGATCCTGTTGTAGCTGGTCCTGGTCAGATCTGTTGGCGATCGTCCTATACACTGCTGTGTCATCTGCGAACAGTCTTGCCTGTGATGTCGGTTTCTCGGGTAGGTCATTAATGTACGCTAGGAACAAACAGAGGCCCAGGACTGATCCCTGGGGGACCCCTGACTTCACATCGACAAAGGAGGAGCTTGTACCTCCAACCACTACTGCTTGGCGTCGGTGGCTGAGGAAGCTAGAGATCCATGTTTTAGTGGTGCCTTGAATCCCAAATCTCTGGAGTTTGTGTAGAAGCAAACTATGATTCACCCGGTCAAATGCTTTTGCGAAGTCCATTACTAGCACGTCAGTCTGCTTGTTGTTCTCCAGATTGGTCATCAGGTCTTCTACAAATTCGAGAAGCTGGGTCTCACATGATCTATTGACTCGGAAGCCATATTGACAGTCATTGAGTATATTTTGGCTTTCAAGATGCTTCATGACTGTGCTTACGATTATGTGCTCCAACAGTTTGCAGATCACGCTGGTGAGGGATATCGGACGATAGTTGGCGGGGTCGGAATGCTCCCCTTTCTTGTAAATTTCTGTTATGTTTAATATCAGTGTTAGGTTTATATGAAGACCGACCAGTTGCCTCTTGAGTGTATTCAGTAACTGGCGCCATAGTATAGTACGAAAATCCATTGCCGCGTGGTGGATTTGACCAAAGGGTTTTTCCTAGTTGTAATGAAAATACTGCAAATTTTAAACAAAATGTTGCCACTTAGGCTTTGACATCGATCTGTATTTAAATCTAAGCTAAAAGTGAAAGACTGTCACCTTTTCGGGTGTCCTTGGCGTGAAGGGTATGCAGTAAGGGCAACACTGGCCGGGCTCTTGGACTACTTCTCCCTCGCAAGGAAAACAGTCAGCATAAGCGCATTGTGGTTCACGACCACCCTCTGCACAGTAGCAATAAGCGCAGGGGTCTGGCGAGAAGGACTCCCCCACCTGAAAGTTTAAACAAATGTTAGGACAAGATATGTTTAAGCTTAGCAAAAAAAGACGGAACAATTAAAATTAAGTTTCGGCTAAACGCCTTCTTCGGCAGACAATTCAAAATAAGAAATAACATAATTGTTGGAAATTAAATGTTTAAGTGTGCCTAAGATCACTATTCAGCTCTCTCAGTCTCTCTGTGTAAAAAATTTAAAAGTTATTCATGATTATGTTATTAATGATCTAATTAGTTTGCCACACGCACAAAGTTGATAAAAAAAATTTAATAGTAGATTTTGAAATTATTATCTCTTTAAACTTGCTGGATAAATCCCATTTTCCATCGAGTTGTGATAAAATGATAAAACGATATAGTTTCTATCTTTAGTGAAAGGGTAAAGGTAAAGTAAAACAGCTCTGATGGTCTGAATTTGGAAAAAGCTTTGTCGATGTATATGTTGTTATCATTATGTCTTAAATCCTACTCTAAATACTTATCTTGAAGAAGAATACCCACCGAATATTGTTTTCCTTCGTATTCACAATAGCCAGGTGTAGTGCTTGGCTGTTGTTACAATATGAAACAATACGTTAATTAATGATTTGCTTTTTAAGTAATAACCATTTCCAATTGCTACCAGAAAAGAAAACACATTTCTCATGTAGGCTTAGACAATTTTTTTTTTCATTTTAGAAAGACAAAAAACAACAACAAAAAAAGCAATTTAATTGACAAATTTATTTCAAATCTGAAGATTCATGGATGAAATAAATACAATTATTAAATTAATTAATTTTGTTTTCTTTAATTTTCTGAATCAATTAACAAAGCAATATCTTAAACTCGTTTAAAATATAGAAAAGAAATTGAGCCACAAAACAATAAATGTAATTGATCTAAAAATTAAAATATTTATATCAGTCTTTTTTCAAAAAGAGACTAAAAAGCCTCTATTTGCACACGATTGTTGACCAACTCGACCTGAGATTGCTGGATCTTAATTAATGCTAGCGTCGCCCGAGTCATCTACTAGGAACATAAGAAAATAAATTAAGTTTGAGGCAAACTCTCTTGCCATCTGTTTCTTTAGTCCTAGTTTTTTCTTTGAATCACGCGTTAAACAGTCGAACAAATACACACAAAAAAAAAAAAAAACTATACGAAAATACTTAGTACTTGCTTCAAAGACGATTGAAAACGTCTTTATTTTATATATTTTAAAAAAAATGTAGCTTCATGAAATAAATAATGTTGCTGGTACGTACGTCAGCCAGCTTCCTTTACTAGATGGATATTTCCATTGTTGTAGTGCAGCCTGTGTCTTGATCTAATTTCACCTCAAAGTAAAGCTAAAGCTTCCACCTCAACCATCCCTCCTTTTTAAACAAAAAAATTTCGTTGATCTCATCCTTTAAATGTGCGGTGCCAAACCTTTTATTCGCCCCTCCCTCCCTCGACTGGGAAAAGGTTGTTTACGTTCGAAACATGCTCTATTTATTATAAAGAATACGATCAGATTTCTAGAATTTATGTTCAGGAGGGTTCTAACTTACTCATTTATACATATATATATATATCGGTCGCTGTCTTAGGAGAGATTTTTTTTTCTCTATTTTTCCTAAACATTTACGAAACGTAACATACGTTCACAATTTTTTTCTTTATGTGTGTGTGTAAAATAATATTTCTATTGTTTGAGGATTGTACTTTTCTTTTACTTTGTGCTGTAATTTTAAATATATTTTATTTCTGTATGTAACATTTTTTATTCTTTAAATAAGTTGACTATGATAATTAAACTCTATACTGTTAATAACTCAAGCTTTGGTATAGTTTTTATTTGTATTCACGGAAGATTAAGGGTAATTTAATCTTTTTTATATATATTTATATGTTCATCTCTCTTTAATTTTGAAGGAACATAATATGTGGTATGCCATAATACTAAGGCTTTATGATATTTATAAACCAGTTCAGACCCTCTACCTTCACGAGAAAGCAGGGATCGATCAGCTAGTATTAAATAAGAAAACAACAGTTGAACAAAATAATGGGAAAACCTTTAAGGAAAAAAAAAAGATAACTGTCAATAAGATTTTTGACCACGCTGACCTTACCGGCTGGAAGGGGGTCGTTTGGCAGACCGGACAGCACTGCCCAGGGACGTAGACTGAGTTTCCATACTCGCAGTACATGCATGACATCATGGCGCACATGTGCTCACCTCCCTCCATGCACCAGCAGAACGAGCACGGGTCAGGTGAAAACTGTTCATTGATCTGTTATCAACAAAGTGATAAACACCAATCATCAACTCATACGATATTCCCGTATACGGTAAGTTTGTTTTTGCTGTCTAAATAGCCAAGTTTCAGCTACGTGAGCCAAATTGGTGTAACTGTCAGGCACAGTGACACACGCTCGGTTCATTGGCGCTAAAGTTCATCAGTGCAACATCTCAAGAAATTTTGCCATTTTCATTTGGTTCCCTGAGGACCACATGCATTTTGTTCTTACTCACTTGAAAATGCACTGACAGAAGGCTGTTAAAAAGAAACTTGACGCTTTAAATTAAGTTAATGAGAAATTTGTTTTGGTGTACGTGAGCATTAAAATACTCAAAAATGTGTTATACTCACCGCGTACGTCTTGCCGTTGTAAGTGCAAACATTGGGTACAGTGCTGGTCGGTATTTCAGGGGTGGTAGTAGTAGGTGGTGTCGTCGTCGTCGTTGGCGTAGGTCGAGTTGTTGTTGTTGGAGCCTTTGTGGTCGTAGTTGGTGGTCTCGTCGTTGTTGTAGCTTTTGTCGTCGTTGTTGTAGCCTTTTTCGTCGTTGTTGTAGCCTTTTTCGTCGTTGTTGTAGCCTTTGTCGTCGTTGTTGTAGCCTTTGTGGTCGTAGTTGGTGGTCTTGTCGTTGTGGTGGACGGTTTCGTCGTGGTGGTTGGTGGTCTCGTCGTTGTTGTAGCCTTTGTGGTCGTAGTTGGTGGTGGCTTTGTCGTTGTCGTAGTAGCGTTAGCAATGGATGCTACAGTGCTTGACGGAATGATTGCGCCACTGCATACAGCTAAGCCTACCAGCAACACAACTAAACACATCTTGGCTGACATGGTGGACAGCAGGGAGACGTCAACGCGTCTATGACAAAGTATTTATACTGAACTCGATTTTTCACAAATTCCTAACATTGAATTATACAATTTTATTTTAATCAGGGATTCTAAAATTTTGGAAGAAACGATATAAAAATTATATTTATATATATATATATGATTTTTAACTTGACCTATTAGAAAACTGATACGACAATATTCACTTTTAGAGTTGGTTCCAAGTAAAATATCTGTTTGCGGACAGTGAACATTGATAAATCAGACAAAAGAAATATTTTAAACTCATTCGTGATTATATTTGTTGTTTAAAACATTAGTTACAGGAAGTTGCGGTACAAAAAATAAATAAATATTGGTTGCTTTAGAAGAGGTGGACATTCCCCGTGGTATGGCTGTCTCACATGGCGTTCAACGGGACAGGTCTGCCGCGTAGTTGTGCCAGGGCCTGATAACTACATATACGTAAAGTAAAACTATTTAAAAATTTATAACACACTCTTCCTGTTGCTCTTAGAAGCAGCCAGTCACTGGAGTCTTTCAAAACGGATCTGAAGACATATCTATTTCGCAAACACCTGCTGGGATGATGTTGTCTATCGAGCTATTATCTTGTGGATGTGTATTGGCCTGTGTTGTTTATGGTTCTTAGGTATCAAAGACTTAAAATGGGTAAATGGTACTCGTATATAGTTTTTGAAATTTTGCATTTTGTATTTTAATGTGGTATATAATAGGAAGTTTCATTTCTCTTTTAATATACTAGACTATGTACCGCTCTTCGAGCCTTTAGGGATGAAGCGTGATTTTCAAATAAACTTTATTATTATTATTATGATTATATTTGCCATTAAAAAATATTAAGAAGCCATTTTTTTGCTAGTCTAGCAAAATTTCCCTTTGAAATATCGTGAGAGCAGAAATATATATATAATTTTAAAAAAAAATTCCACACAAATTACGACTATCTCTTTATGCCATATATATAACACAAATTTTATATTACTTTTCAACAATTATTTTATTAAATGTATCATGTAATATTTTAAACATATTTTGATCGTTGACTTTAGAGGAGTAATATTATAATGTATTAACGGATTGCAAACCCAGATCTAAAAGAAAAAAAAATCAGTTTAAATTTCATCTGGTTTTTCAGTGTATCTTTGTAAACAAATGTGTACCACCTTTATAAAGGACAATTTTTGGTTATTTCCTGTTATGAAAAAATAAAGGACAGTTCACCTAAGATGCCTCCTGAGCGATAACGGGAACCGCTGACGATCACCTATATTGACCTCAAAGGGTTTTCCTAAATTCATTTAAGGATATATTTTTTTTGGTTACAAACTATAGAAATGGTAGGTCTGAGCTAATCCCGTACAGCTGTCGTAATGCTATAATTGTGTCGTTGTTATTTACCACGGAAGCATTATCCGCTCGAGTAAAAAGTTTGTAGGTTGTGGCTCTCGTTGTCATGGGTATGGCAGCCTAATTTCTACAGAGGATACAGCCCAGAGTGTCAACGACAAATTTTTTAAAGTGAACTGCGGCTGAAGCTGACCAACCAATGGACAAATGAAAACATTAGTTACAGGAAGTTGCGGAACAAAAAATAAATATTGTTTGTTTTAGAAGGGGTGACAATCCCCAACCATGGTATGGCTGTCTCACGGGGGTAAAACGGTACAGGTCGGCCGCGTAGTTGTGTCAGGGCCTGATATTTACATTTACGTAAATTTTACATATGAATTGGGTTTTGTTGACGAATAACCAGATGTGAAATAGCCTGGGTGAATTAAAGCGTTTCTATTTATAGGAGCGGACAATTTGTATTTTAATTATTTTATTTGTTGTTTTCTATTTAAATTATTTTTTTTTAAAATTAATAATATATAATAATAAATTAATAAAGAGGGATGATATAAAACGGGCTGAGAATCATTGAATTGCCTACGCATCTATTGACATCCGATAGACTATGTTCCTAAATCGATATCATCTGTTTTCAAGTATTTCTATAATAGGATTAGCGATGAGGACCGACCAACAATTGCACGGAAAGTATCCTGTACGATTATCACACTTCTCAATAGATTTTCAAATGTGTCCAAGACTTAAACCTTATTTCTTAATTTTAAAAATCCAAGAAGCAGATTCATTGTAGATAAACGAAGTTGTTGTTTTTTTTAAAGTGATTTGGAGGTTTCGCGTTGAAAATATTGATTAAACATAAAATATCCCATCTTCCATGTCCCATCTTTCATGTTCCATCCTCCATGTCCACTCTTCCAAGTCCCATCTTCCATCTCCCATCTTATATGTCCCATACTCCATGTCCCATTTTCCATGTCCCAGCGCCCCTGTCACAGCGCCCATGTCCTAGCGCCCATGTCCCAGTGCCCATGTCCCATGTCCCATCGCCCATGTCCCAGTGCCCATGTGCCAGCGCCCATGTCCAGTGCCCATATCCCAGCGCCCATGTCCCAGTGCCATTGTCACAGATCCCAATGTCACTGCTCCAATGTCACAGATCCCATTTCACATCTCGAATGTCACAACTCCCATGTTGCAGCTTCCATGTCACATCTCCCATGTCACAGCTCATGTGTCCCAGCTACAATGTCACAGCGGGTCACATCTCAAATATCCCAACACCCATGGCAATCTCTCATGTGGCATCTCTCACGTAACACATCTTATGTCACAACACCTATGTCACAGCTGATGTATCGAAATACATCATGCACTGATCTAAACCTCACATATTGTTATGCGGAGCAAGCCTTTTTGAGATGTCCCTTGACTGATTAATAAACTATGTCATTGTAGTGTCCTAACATAACCAACCTTGATATCCATCACACATCATTAAAATGATGTCAGGGTGCGCATAAATCGAACACAACTGTGATTCACTAATCTCGGAAGGCACGAGAGATGTCTAGGGCTATACTGTAGCAGAGTTCCCAAATGAACAAACTAAACCAGGCGTGTTCCGACTAGTTCTGATTCTAAAGCCTGGAGTAGGAATGTTGCTGCTGCATAGACTGAATCCAGACTGCACAAAGGAAATCAGATGATACGGCTGCCCAACGATGGTTTCAGAGCACTGCGACGCAAATATTTATTTGATTCCAATAAAATCGTTTGGCCTCCCCCCCCCCCCGCCCCATCAAAAAAGTTTAAAATACGGCAGTAGTGTTTCCCAATCCTTTACGCGTACGCAATCAAAATAAACAAAAGACAAGGTCACACGTTTGATCACGTTGGTATCTTCGTTGCGGTAGTCTGATATGGTCAGCACGCTGCGTGGTAAAATCGAAAAAAAAACAGCCAAAAAAAAAACAAAACAGAAGAAAGTAAAAAGTCCATTCTACAGCAAGGAAAGCTTGGCAGATGAGTGTCCCTTCACACGCGAAATTGTTTTTGACTAAGCCTTCCATATATAAATTTCGTCAAAAATTCTTCTAGTTTCTAGGATTTGCTATCAGCTGTGAAGGGGCCGCGTGAACCTAACTTTGTTACGTTAAGTAGAGTAAAATAAATAATAATTTTAAAAAATAGTTGATATTTATCATCATTAAGATAAACGGGGTGCAATCTGATTGTTTTAAAGTTATCAGGAAGGCTCCTTACACGACAGAAAATAATTTTTTAACACATATGATCGTTAAATAATTATTTGATAGTTTACATTATTTTTTACAAATCCGCAAATAAATTGTCACAAATTATTTCATGAGTTTACCCTAAAAATGTATTTAATTTTTAAAAAAAGTTTTATTCACAGGCAAATTTTATAATCATATTCTTATTGTTGTTTGCTCGTTCAGGGGGCATTTCACTTTGGCCGCTAGCTTTTTGACGTCTTCACTGTAATGAGATGGCCAGACCTCCTATGGTTCATTTTCTGTAGTGTAATACTGTCGGAGAACAGGGTGGATATAGCATTATTAAAAAAATCTTCAATCGAAAAATATTTCATTGTTCAATACTTCAAGGATAAAATCCTTAAGTACACAGAGCCAAGCATCTTGGAATCTGAATGGTCAACCAAAGCAGGATTTTATTACAAGTCAAAGAGTAATCTTCCCCCCACCCCCATCGCATCTAAATGAATCAATCAAATTTAAAATAAAAAAACAAGAAATAATGAAATTATCTCACACAGTTAAAACAAGTCAGTTCTTTAAATTACGTCACACACCACTGAAAATAACTTGTGATAGCGTTAACTGTGTGACTCCGCAAATATTTAGTGTTTACACTGAATCCCAGTGCCTCTACGTATATTAATGACGCTCACTCGACCCCCCCCCCCCACCCCCACTAAATTTAGTAGGATACATGCAAATATTAACTTTTAAAAAAAAAACTACAACCTAACCGTGACGTCATCCTCTTACCTGCTCGGTGACTTCCTCTGTTTGACCAGGTGTTTCATACGACGGGGTGTTTCGTATTTCTGTTTCGGGTGGACACTTTGGGCAGCATTCATCTTTCACGAAGTAGTAATCGTCACACTCAGGTCGCGCGCAGTCCCTGATGTAACATTTGGGGCCGGAGCTTTCACACATGCACTCAGTGCAAGCATCTAACGTATAGCCTTCACCGATCTGAAGAGAACACAGTGCTACCAATGGGTCGGCTTGGAAAACTCACAAAAATTTTACTGTATACATTATATTATTTAGAAGCAGATTTTATAAAGTGTGTGTTTATAATGCATGGTATTCGGGTTGCCTAATATCAAATTGATGTGTGGTTACATTTTACAGATAAACATTTTTGTTTTAAAAAAATGAAAAAGACAAAGGAAAAAAAACACATATATGAAATAAATAAATGAATAATTGACATTCAAAATAGAAATACAAATGACGTCCATACTTCTGTTCAATTCAGATGAAAAAAAATATTTAAAAAATTAATTAACAACCCTTAAAAACAAAGTTTTTCGATGAAATCCTTTAACATGAATTTGTTATAATTTTATTTTATATTAATATTCTAATTTCCCTCCCTTTTTTTACACCGCCGGTTTATTTCATCAACTATTTCAGAAAAAAAAAGAAAATATTAACCACAAAAGGCATTTGCAATATTCTATTTATTTTTAAATTTTTAATATTTAATTTAAAACATATCATAAAAAAAAGAATCTCTTTTAGCGCATTTATCGGGAATTTTATAGATCTTTGTGTTAACATATTTCGCTCGGTAGCCATTTTTCAAACGTTCCATTTGTTTGCGCCATGCCATTACGTGTTTTATGAATATCCCTTATTGGCCCTCACTCTCGGTATCTATCTATGTCCATTTCATCTTTCTCCAACTATTGTTTTCTCAGTGTACTGCATGCAGGAGTTAGAAAAAACATATCTAAATTTCAAACCGCTGAATCTTTAGGCAAAAAAATTTAATTAATTAATAATGTTATTTTTTTTAAAGTTCAGAAAAAAAAACCCGATTGTTTGAATTTACAACTGTTGTTTAAATTTAAGAAAGTGACGATTTTTGAAAATTGAGAAAGTTACAATTGTTTTATGTTAAGAAAGTAACGATTGTAGAAAAATGAGAAAGTATCTGGTGACTATTAATCTTCATTTTTTCATAAAGAACTTTATCAAAAATGTTAATAACATAAACTGAGTTATTTTTTTTTTAATTGCAAAAAAGGTATTGGTTGCGACTGAACTGTTAGTTGAAAGGTGACCAATGAAATTGTACTCACTGAATATGTCTTTCCATTGTACTCGCAATAACTGGTCGTAGAGGTCGGCTGTTGTTCAGAATCAATCAGTGGTAAATGTTAATTGATGAATAATTGGTGTATGAAAGTAATGATTTTACATCGAAAATACATATTTAAAAAAAAATAAATAATACAATGTAAAAGTCTTAAAGACTCATCATATTCACTCATATAAAATTGGAATCACCAGGCACATAAAATTTTAAAATAAATCTGATTGAAAAGAATTTGTGTAAAATGTAATTGTATCCAAAGACAAGTGAAACTTCAAGGATAAATCCTAAAGTACACAGAGCCAAGCATCTTGGAATCTGAATGGTCAACCAAAGCAGCATTTTATTACAAGTCAAGGAGTAATCTTCCCCCCATCCTCAACCCCTCTAAATGAATCAATCAAATTTAAAAAAAAAATAATGTCATTATCTCACAAATTTAAAACAAGTCAATAGTTCTTTAAATTAAGTCACACAACAGTGAAAAATAATGTGTGATAACGTTTACTGTGTCACTCCGCAAAAAATTAGTGTTTACACTGAGGCCCATTGCCCCACCCGACCCCCCCCCCCACTAAATTTAGTAGCATACATGCAAATATTAACTTTAAAAAAAAAACTACAACCTAACCGTGACGTCATCCTCTTACCTGCTCGGTGACTTCCTCTGTTTGACCAGGTGTTTCATACGACGGGGTGTTTCGTATTCCTGTTTCGGGTGGACACTTTGGGCAGCATTCATCTTTCACGAAGTAGTAATCGTCACACTCAGGTCGCGCGCAGTCCCTGATGTAACATTGGGGGCCGGAGCTTTCACACATGCACTCAGTGCAAGCATCTAACGTATAGCCTTCACCGATCTGAAGAGAACACAGTGCTACCAATGGGTCGGCTTGGAAAACTCACAAAAATTTTACTGGATACATTATATTATTTAGAAGCAGAATTAATAAAGTGTGTGTTTATAATGCATGGTATTCGGGTTGCCTAATATCAAATTGATGTGTGATTACATTTTAAAGATAAACATTTCTGTTTTTAAAAAATGAAAAAGACAAAGGAAAAAAAACACATATATGAAATAAAAAATAAATAATTGACATTTAAAATAGAAATACAAATGACGTCCATACTTCTGTTCAATTCAGATGAAAAGAAATATTTAAAAAATTAATTAACAACATTTAAAAACAAAGTTTTTCGATGAAATCCTTTAACGTGAATTTGTTATTATTTTATTGTATATTAATATTCTCATTCCCCTCCCGCTTTTACACTGCCGGTTTATTTCACCAACTATTTCAGAAAAACAAAAGAAAATATCAACCACAAAACGCATGTGCGATATTCTATTTTTTTTAAAAAAAAAGAATCTCATATAGCACATTTATCGGGAATGTTATAGATGTTTGTGTCATCATATTACCTTCACTCTCCCCATTAAAAGCCGGGAGGAAAAAACAGATTTTTCGGCCAGAGGCTGTAAATTTGAAAAAAAAAAGTGTTTTTCATGGACAACGAGTCTATGCGCCGAGTTCCAGCTCGATAGGTTGACGGGAAGTCGGTCAATAAGCTGTTCGAAGACTTTAGCAGCAAGAAATAAGCAAAACAAAAGCGATGTTAATAGAGAGGATTTTAAAAAAAAGCAATATCCCATCGACGAAATCATTAAAAATATTTACTCACTGAATACGTCTGTCCATTATTCTGGCAGGAGACGGGTGTGGATGTGGGCTGTTTTTGGAGTCAATAAAGTAAAAATGTTGACTTGATATTACCACCAAAAAAAAAAGTTTTAAAAGAAGCTGTACCTTCATTACTCTTTTGGAACGGGGGGGGGGGGGGGGGGGGGAATCCGAACAGCCGTGTGCTACATACCTGCAAGATATATCTCGAGGATGTGGTGGACTCATCACGAAGGAACAGGCATGCCAGCCATGCGGAATCACAAATATCGAAACTCTTATCCAACATTGAGTTAATTTGGTGTTATCTATTTTTACTTCACAAAAAAGGGTAACCCTATGCCGTGACCAATAGTTTAAAAAAACAAAAACAAAACAAACAAAACCCTTATAAAAGTTTTTTTAAAAAAAGATATAAATTTCGTGATAACCAATTAATTCTCGACGGATTAGCACCGTAAATGCATAATCAACATGATTGGCTAACTTAAAAAGCGCGATGGACAGACGACAAGAGCATCTGATCTGAAAATGAAAATTTCAAACCCACTATTTCAGGTGGCTCCGGGTAGCACTTGGGACAACACTGACCAGGAACGTCGACCGTGTATCCGGAACAAGTCGGACAACCTGCATAGGCGCACTGAAGCTGACCGCCCTCTTCGCAATAGCAGTAGGTGCATGGGTTGGGGTAAAAGCTCTCGCCAATCTGAAATTTCAAAAGCCATTTTTGCATAGAGTCTACACCCCTGCTGTTAAGTCGATGCATTTTTTTTTTTACTGTTACCATTTCAAAATAAACTACTTGAAAATGTTTACAGTATACATACTTATAAAAGAATGGTAATAATGTACATAATGACAATAGAATAATGGCATTGTACATAATTTATTATATAATGGTCACACTGTAAATAGTTATAATATTTGGAAAAAGAATTAACCCCCGTTCACGAAATGTTAAACTAATTTTTCAACGTTCTTTAATTTTTGTTTAAAGGAATAGGACGACTTGATTGCTCAATTTTTAAAAAAAAATAATTAATATTAGCAAATTTTCTTTCAATCATGGTAAGGGATTGTTTTTTAATGTGCTACGCGTGTAATCCTCAATCATCATTAGAAATTGAAATCGTCAACTGTTCAAGGATTTCACAAAATGTGTATGATGATACACAATGTACAAACTTCTTAGTTTATCTATCTATCTATCTATCTATCTATCTATCTATCTATCTATCTATCTATCTATCTATCTATCTATCTATCTATCTATCTATCTATCTATCTATCTATCTATCTATCTATCTATCTATCTA
>CAXITT010000098.1:0-44340 GCA_964033795.1 Lymnaea stagnalis | reverse complement strand
TATATATATATATATATATATATATATATATATATATATATATATATATAAAGAGAGAGAGAGAGAAAGAGAGAGAGATATTATATCAGAATAACAGATATAACGTACATTTTATTGTACTATTAAAAATGTGAGTTCTAACGTTGTTATCATTATTAAATCAAGACGATGTTCATCCTACAAATTAGTAATGAATGTTGATATAGTCATACTCACTTGATAAGTGTTACCGTTGTCTACGCAATAGATGGACTGTTTGTTTGGGATCAACAAAAGAATAATTGTTTTAAATTCATAGTTAAGAAAGACCGTAATTACCCTTCCCAATCAAATGTTAGAAATCTTTATGAAAATACAGTTGTGTTTTTTGCCAACAATTATTTGAGGCGGATGCTAAAATTCTTGAAGTTTGAAGACGTTCAGAATACATTGTAGTAAAAGTACAAATAAGATTAACTGAACTACGCTCTGCATAATGGGTTCTTACATTGAATACTGTAAAGTTATTTAACGTAGCTGCAAATTTAAGGGCGTCTGAAAAAGGAGCATTAGGGAAGAAAACCTATGGGAGATAATCGCTGAGTACCGTTCCAGTTGGTGTCATCAGTGAATGAATAAGCGAAAAAAGGCAGATGATGCGTGAAAAAAGCCAATGCAACAAAAAAAGAGCATTATGGGACATCAAATTTCTCAAGGTTATCGGTATCTCGTTCATCGTCCAAATAAATCTATGATACGACTTCAGGTTAGGGCACTTAACGCGCGATGTCTGATGTTAATACTTCAGGTCGGAAATGCTTTTTAAAAGGGTGAGAAATGGAAATGCTGTTGAAATGGGGAGAAATTTATCGCTGTTAAAAAAAGTGAGAAATGTAAATGTTTTTTTTAAAATGGTGAGAAATATAACTGCTGTTGAAATGGTAAGTAATTTGACTGCTGTTGAATTAGTGAGAAATGTAGCTGTGGTTGAAATGGTGAAAAATACATACTGCGCATACTGTTCTACCTCGAAAATAGTATCGAACTTAACATTTAGAACAAATAAAATACACCTACCATTCCTGGTGTGTTCGGTGTCGTTGGAATGCAGTCAGGACAGCACCGTCCGGGAACGTCGACTGTTTCCCCTTCACAATACGGACATCCGGTACGCATGCACAGGGGTTCTCCGTCTGCCTCACACGTGCAGTAGGAACATGGATCAGGTGAGAAACTTTCACCTACCTTAATAAGTTTAAAGTATACAGTTTGTACTGTTATTTTGGAGTTATAATATCCCTAACATTTAACTTAGACTAAGGTTGTGCAAATATATACTTCTGAATCACTCGCTAGCCATTTTTCAAACGTTACATTTGGTGTGCCCCATGCCATTAAGTGGTTCATTAATATACCTTATTATTATTATTAGTATTAGTATTTAGGCATTTTTGTATAGCGCATGTGCCGAAACGTATACTTTTGTATTCTGTAAAATTATCATAAAAGCTTACCTTGTATTTTTATATTGACACAAATTGTTGGTGTCTAATTAATCTATTTTAAAGCTTTATCGCAGTCCAACTCTTTTTAATAATTAGTTAAGTTTTTCAGTGTACTTCATGGAGAAGTTCGAAAAGCATATCTAAATTTCAAACCGCTGAAGTTTTAGGCAAAAAAAAAAATAATAATAATTAATTTATAATGTTTTTTTTTTTTTTTTTTGTTAAAATTTTAAAAAAAAAAAACGATTGTTGGAATTTACGTGAGTAACTGTTGTTTAAATTTTTAAAAAGTAACGATTTTTGAAAATTAAGACAGTAACAAATGTTTTATGTTCAGAAAGTAACAATTGTTTTATGCTAAGAAAGTTAACAATTGTTTTATGTTAAGACAGTAACAATTGTTTTATGCTAAGAAAGTAACACTTGTTTTATGTTAAGAAAGTAACAATTGTTTCATGTTAATAAAGTAACAATTGTAGAAAAATTAGAAAGTGTCTGTTGACAATTAATGTTCACTTTTTTCATGATGAACTTTAAGCAAAAATGTTAATAACGTAAATTGAGTTAATTTTCTTTTACTTGCAAAAAGAAAAAGGTATTTTTTTGTGACTGAACTGTTAGTTGAAAGGTTACCAATGGAATTGTACTCACCGAATATGTCTTTCCTTCGTACTCGCAACAACTGATCGTAGAGGTCGGCTGTCGTTCAGAATCCATCAGAGGTAAATGTTAATTGACGAAGGATTGTGGTATGAAAGTAATGATGTGTACATCAAAAATACAAATTTAAACAAAAAAAATGTAATGATACAATGTAAAAGTCTTTAAGACTCATCGTATTCAGTCATTTAAAAAGTGGAATCGCCAAAGAAATAAACTTTTAAAATGGATCTTATTGAAAAGTATTTGTGTGCAAATTGCAATGTTAATCAAAGAGGTGTGAAACGTCAGATTAACATACGTACTTCTAGTGTAAAAGATACTGACTGAAATGTGTAAGTCGCACAACCAGTTAGTCATTAATTGTATCATGTAGACACAACGGAGAAACCCTTAGGTTACCTGCATTATATTCAATTTTTTTTTTTTTTTAGAATTTCGAAATGTGGTCAAAAATTTATAATCTTGAAAAACGTGNAAAAAAAAAAAAAAATTAAAAAAAAAAGAAAAGGAAATGGTTTGCTTGAAAGTCTCTTATATAAATGTAACAGCTGTCGGTAAAGTAAAACCTAAATTGTCATTTGTAAAAGAAACTTTTAAAAAAAAAAGAAACTTAAAAAAAAAAAAATGGGAAACAAAGTTCATTAGTGTTAATTTTGTGCTACGCTCATCTACTCTATTACTGTTGAGTTGGCTCAAGTCCTGTAAGGTGCTTTTATGTTAAATCTAAATGTTCAAACTTTACTTTGAATGGATAATCAGTTTCATCTCCGTAGATGAGAAGAAATATTACATATGTAGTGATGATACTATTTCAAATTTTAATGTTAATGTAGTGTGCGCCAAAAGTAAGAGAAAGGCGAATTCCCGTAACAATATTCCCCATGGCCGTTTTACATAAGGACTTCTAATTTAATCTCTCTCGCATTTTTTTTTTCAAAGTCAGACCTAAATCACGACCTAAGTGGGTATAAATAATAGTCTACTGTGAAGACCTTTTCCTCCGATCAAAAGACACATTTCAAACAGCAAATACCCAATATGTATTTCATTTCATTGCTAGGAGGGTGTAGAACTTTAAAAGATGCAGTGTCAAAAAGTACATAAGTGCATTCAAGATCGAGGAGGGTCGCTTCTACTGTTCTGATGGGAGGATATGGTGAGAAGGGATATGGGGGTTGGGCGCATACTGTACATCGAAAATAATAGTATCGAAATTAATTAGATTGATAAATATAAATAATTCAAACATAAGTACCATCTCTGGTGTATTCTGTGTCGTTGGAATGCAGTCAGGACAGCACCGACCAGGAGCGTCGACCGTCTCCCCCTCACAATACGGACATCCTGCTTGCATGCACAGGGTTTCTCCATCTGCTTCGCACGTGCAGTAGGAACATGGATCAGGTGAGAAACTTTCACCTACCTTAATACGTTTAAAGTATACAGTTTGTGCTGTTATGTTGGAGTTATAATATCCGTAACCTTAAATCTAGACCAGTATTTCTTTTGAATAGATCGTCGGCCGTTATTAGAGCGTTACATTTGGTGTGCGCCATTCCATTACGTGTTTCATTAGTATCGCCTAATGATCCTCTCTCTCTCTCTCTCTCTCTCAGTATCGATCTATATGTATTTAATCTTTCCAATACTTTTTTGTGTTTTTAGTGTACTGCATGCAGAAGTTAGGAAAGCATATCTAATTTTCAGATCGCGGACTCTTTAGGCAAAAAATGTAAAATTGTAATTTTTTAATAAATTTTTTTTTTAAAAAGGAACGATTGTTGAAATTGAAGGAAGTTACAGTTGATTTATGTAAAGAAAATAAATAGTCAAAATTAATTATAGTGTTTTAATAATGAGCTCAAAGGAAATTTAGATTTTTTTAAAAAAATTAGATACCGTATATACTCGCATAAGACAGAGAGGAATGGAGGAATATGGTTCACATGTCATCTGTGGCGCCCCAACGGTCCAAGGACTCAGGGACATGAGGATGAGGATACTCGCATATAAGCCCTACCCCTAAAACTGCTTTCAAATGGCCAGTTTTGGCAAAAAACCCCGCATATAAGCTGACCATACAATTGTCTCATTTTACTCCATATTTTGGGTTCATAGAAATGTGTTTCTGTAAAGATGTAAAATGCTTACTTTTATGTTACATACCAGTTTGTTTACCTTTTGGAATGACAAAGAAAGTGACACCTCTGTATATATCTATATATTAGTACTCAGTGCACACAACCAAATAAAAAGTCAGACAGCGATGAAATTGTGTGGCTGGAAAATTGGCACGAGTGTCTGTTTTGTGTTAATTTTTTTATGATTTCAGTATTGTATTTTATAGTTCTAAATTCGGCTTATATGCAAGCATATACGGTAAAAAATTAAATTGAGATATTTGTTGTGAATGAAATACTTATTTTAAAAACTGTAATTTGAATTCTACTCACTGAATATGTCTTTCCATCGTACTCGCAACAACTGATCGTAGAGGTCGGCTGTCGTTCAGAACCCATCAGAGGTACACATTCGTTGATGCATGATTGGTGTATGAAAGTAATGGTGTGTATATTCGGAAATACATTTTTAAATTATATTTTGTTATCAGACAATTCAAAACACCTGTAGATATATAAGGATTCATCATATTGAATAATTTAGTTTTGGAATCGTTAAGGGATCTAAAGATTTACTTTTTTTTAAAATTGATTTCGTTTAAGAAAATTTCAGTAAAATTGTATGTTAACCAAACACAAATGACATGATTTTTTTGGTTAGCGGAATCTGATTGAAATTTGGAAGTTGCATAGCATGATAGTCATTGGTTGTATGATGTGGACACACTAGGGAACTCTTGGGTCCAATGAATCAAATTCAATATTTAATAAACATTTTGAAACGCAATCCACAAGTTATAATCTTGAACAACGTGAAGTTTGATATTTTTTTTGAAATATCCATATGATGTTCAAGTTGAGTTTTCATGTCTTTTGTAGGAAAGAGGAACTTGGTTGCTTGAACGGCTGTTATAGAAATGTAACTCATGTCGGTAAGTAAAGCCCAAGTTGTGTTGTGTAAAAGACACTTTACAAGAAAAAATTAAATAAAGAATGAAACTAAAATAAAATGAAATTGTATTACTGTTGAGTTCGCCAATGTCCTGCAAGTGAGAATAAAGTTAAACTCTAAATTTAATACTTATAACTTGAATAATTTGATAGTCCGTTTCATCTCTGTAGATCTCAAGACTCATGACTTTTGTAATGACCATAATATTTAAAATATAATGTGAATACAGTGTTCGCCCAAAGTAAGAGAAAGACGAAATGTCGTAACAATATTCCCCATGGCAATGTTACATCATGCCATCGTATTAAACATCTCTCTCAATTGTTCTGCCGCCATTTTCAAAATTCAGTCCTAAATCAAGACCTAATCGGGTGTAAATTTTGGTCAACTGTGAATACTTTTTCCTCCAATCAAGAGGGTCCCAGTTTCAAACTACAACTGCGCAATTATTATTTCTTTATAATGCAAGGAGGGTGTAGCAGTTGGAGGGATGCACTGTTGACAAGCACTCACACACACTAAGAATAGAAAAGTTTAACTACTCCATTTTTATGGGAGGATATGGGGAGAAAGAAGGTGGGGGTGGGCGCATAGCGCATACTGTTACCTAAATTTTTTTATCGAACTTAATTAAAATAATAAAAAAATGTCAAACATAAGTACCATTTCCGGTGCCATCTGTGTCGTTAGAATGCAGTCGGGGCAGCACTGACCAGGAACGTCGACTGTTTCTCCCTCACAATGCGGACATTTCTGTTGCATACAGACAGGTTCTCCGTCTGCTTCGCACGTGCAGTAGGAACAACCATCAGGGGAGCAGCTCTCGCCTATCTGAACGTTACAAAGCCTTTAGTTTGTTATGGTGGTCGCTAAAAGTTTAACTTCAAGCCACCGAATACCGTTACAGGACTTGCCTGTGGCACTCACATTTGACATAACAATCGGTCCTTCAAGAGGTTGGACATAACAATCGGTCCTTCAAGAGGTTGGACATAACCATCGGTCCTTCAAGAGGTTGGACATAACCATTGGTCCTTCAAGAGGTTGGACATAACCATCGGTCCTTCAAGATGTTGGACATAACCATTGGTCCTTCAAGAGGTTGGACATAACCATTGGTCCTTCAAGAGGTTGGACATAACCATCGGTCCTTCAAGAGGTTGGACATAGTAAAGTTCCACAACCGCCAACTCTTGTTGATATAAAATGAAGGTAGCGAGATTTTATCTAAAAGATAAAGAAATTAAGCTTAAATATAGACTCACTGAATAGGTTTTTCCGTTGTAATCACAGGTGCTTGGTCTTGGTCCTGGCTTTAGTTGAGAATCAATGAAACAAAATGCAATTTCGATCAGTTCAGAACTATAGAATTGAAGGATGAAGTTTATGTTGCAATTTTTATTTACAAAAACTAGCGATCAGGTTAAAAATAGCATGGTTTCTTTCATTAATAAATAAGAACGTTCAGCTTCTAAATCTTGCCATTGTTATCAGCTTATTATAGAGTTGCAAAAATGAATTTGTTTGTAAACATAGCTTAACACAATTACCGTTGATGGGTGGCAATCTGGACAACACTGGCCAGGCATGTAGACCGTCTCTCCGTCACACACATCACAGTGCTGCAGCATGCACATGGGGTTCCCACCTTCGGCACACGTGCAGTGTTGGCATGGATCAGGCATGTAGCTTTCACCGACCTAAATAATCAAAATTGACAGTGAATATTAATTTGTTCTCCGTCACATCTTCTTCTCGGATTCCTGCCCTTCTTCTCTAACGGGATTTCTTTCTGTCTATTCACCCCTTCGTCAGCTTCGTTTCTCAGCAGACACGAGTATTTTTTTTCCAAGACAAGCACTAAAACATACGGTGAACGATCTTTCTCTTTCTGCACACCCCAACAATTGAATTCTCTCCCACTACACATCCGCAATAAACTGACCATTCAGGCCTTCAAAATTGCACTTAAGACACAGCTCTTCAAACTCTACTATCCCGACTGATTCCCGTCCCCCATCTGACCGATAAACGATTCTGCTGTGGTCCGTCCATGGCTTGACATGTAAATAGTTCTGGGGTGTTTGGGATGAATATATTTTTTGTTTTATTTTTATGCAGCTTTAAAAAAAAATCAATAAATGAATTATTTTCATCTCATGGTTATGTTCAATAATATTTTTATGTGCAGTGTGGTGATCCAAGGCCTAGACTGGGGTGGCAAGCTATATAAGAGCTTTGTAATAATAATAATAATAGATAGTGGGTCATCTTGACTTTGCGTGTAAGTGAAAAAATAGAAAACCTACAACCTACTTCGACTAATCAAATAGTTCAGAACTGTACTTACTGCGTAATATTTTCCATTGGCTACACAAAAGGTAGGCTGTTTGAGAAATTGAAAAAAAAATTAATAAATTACATATTTGATACCCCCCCCCCCAAGGCCAAAGAAAAAAACAAAAAGCAACAAAAAAAATATGTCCTTGTGTTAGAAGAATGTCTTTCATAGAATATATACAAGATGTTGCTTTGGGGATGGAACAGTTTTTACTGAATAAATGCATCCGAAATCTGGAATTATATGGAAAATTTACAGATAAAGAAGTTTCGTTCCCCTTGAAGATTAACATTGTATACAGACGTGTCAAACTGCCTGCAGTATATGTACACAGTCTTAGCTTTTAAGAAACCAGCAGCATGTTCCATTCTCTCTGAACAGATGGACAGACAATTCTAATCAGCTCAGGAAACCTTATTAGCTTGTTTTAAAGTTGGGCCAGAAACTTAAGTTTTGATCTTAAATTAATCCAGACAAAAACAATTTGTGTAAATGGAGCAATATTAAATTAACTTTACAAATCTTTACACAGAATACAAATGCAAACGTTTCTGCTAATGCCTTCAGCCGTACAACATAAGAGAAAAAAATTAAAAATTCAAATAAGAGTAAATGAAATTTACGTAAACTATATATCGTGCCTAAACTTGAAAAGAAAATAAGTTTGGGCACAAGTACCCAACGAAGAGAAACATATAATGTTGTATTACACATACTGTTTGTGTCCCATTGATCTACTTGAAAGCTTTATCGCAGTCCCACACTCTAATAATTGGTTGTTTCTTTTCTCTTAAACATAAACTGACAAACTGACCGTTGTTTGTTGGCATTCTGGACAGCACTGGCCAGGCACGTAGACGGTCAGTCCGTCACACATTTCACACCTGTACCTCATGCACCAAGGGTGTCCACCTTCAGCACACGTGCAGTGTTGGCACGGGTCGGGCATGTAGCTTTCCCCTACCTGAAGAATCCAAATCGAAATCGAGTATTAGATGGTCGGGTTATCTTGGCTTTGGGTGTGAGTCCCAGAATGGAAGATTATCACAACCGAATGTATTTAATTACAAAATGTACTGCTGTTTGATTGGTTCGTATAAAGTAGGCACACCACAGCCGTTCATCACAAACACATTAGAGAGCTTTGAGAAAAGCAGGATTGTGAAAGGAATAATTTCCATGTCGCTTTCTCTCTCACACTCTCTGTCTCTCTCTCCTCTCTCTCTCCCTCCCTCTACCTCGATGTTCATCTTCCTCTTTCAGTAACGCATAAGCGTGCAGTTACGTCGATGCAATCTTTATAACTTGTAATGTAAAGCCATGTTTTGGGGAGCATTACATTTTATTTTACGCATTGAAGGAGATTTCCGCAGCGCTACTTTGCTCGTCTTGAACCTTCTTCTTCTATATTATATTAAGGGTCCTCAATCTATGCATCAACGGTCCTGCTTCCTATGCATGTATGAGAGATTTGCAGTGTTTCTGTGCCTGTCTGTGCTGAGGATGTTTCACTGGCTGCAAGGGCTACTCAGCGAGGGTATCAGGAACTAGGGTTTGAAAGGCCTGAGGCAATAGACACAAATGTGACAGGTGTTGCTGCTTCAACTGTTCCTTTTGGAAGAATGTTCCGGCCCTTGATTGTCTTTGACAGGAATGAGCAGCTCCTGTTCTGTGTTCAGTCTGTTACTGAGCCGGATCTGCCTGTCACGTTCTCGCCGCTGTCTAGGGGAAGAGGGACGAGTTTCTGTTTAATACATCACCAGTGGACCTGGGCCGTCGTCTTTCCTCCTTACTTCATCTACCCACAATCAGTATTATACAACTTACATGACTGCTTTGTGAAGTGTTCACATCTTTTTTCAATCCAAGTATTATTTTGATATAGTTAGACACAAATTTTTTTTTTTAAATGACGTTTTTTTTTTGTACTTTGAAAGCATACCTTTTTTAAAAAACGTTTATTTTAAATTTTAACTTATGGCTGCTCAATTTGTCTGAACATTAAAAACACAAAGAAAAATCCGAATTATACTTACAGCGTAATATTTTCCATTGGCTTCGCAAAAGTTTGGTTGTTGCTTGACAGAGATGAAATAATAAATTCAATTATTAACTTAATTTTTTTTTAAATATATGATTTAAAAGATCGATTACATTTTGTTAAAAGATTAAATGTGTAAATAACGGGGCGCTCCTGGGGGCGTCGCTGGGATCAGTGCCGCCTGGAGCTGTGCCAAGATTTTTTACCACACCCCCCCCCCCCCCCCCCCCCCCCCCCCACCACCAACTCGATCTATTTTGTTTAAATTTCTTAATAGAAATTGAATTGCATAAGAACCCGAAAGGCCGGTGGCGATATTATGCTGTCCCCCCTCCCCCAACCCCCCCCCCCCCCCCCCCCCCTTAAACCAAAATGTCAGACGCATTACCTGGTGTAGCTTCAAACGGAGACACATTTTAAAACGCCAGTACCGAGGTAAGTGAATGCGTTTTGGTCATTCTTTATAGACTTTACCTCTGCTCGCATTTTCATCGAAAGGTCGAAAATAATGTAAAACTTCTTAGAGTGAATTTTTCAAGCAATTTGATATGAATTTTTACATGTATTATTTGATAGACGGTCGTTTTTAGGCCCTAAGACAGCTATTGTGACATCTACTGTGACAGCCTTTGTGACAGCTATTGCAACAGCTCGTGTGACAGTTATTTTGACAGCTGTTGTGGCCAATATTATGACAGCTATTGTGGAAAATATTGTGACAGCTATTGTGACACCTAATGTAACAGCTATTGTTGCAGATATTTTGACATCTATTGTGACATCTATTGTGACATCTATTGTGATATCTATTGTGACAGCTATTGTGATCTACATTTTTTTTTTTAGTTCTAGGGCTATGCAACCCGCAAGAACCACAGGCTTAACTTGTGTTGGAATAAAAAAATAAACAGAATTCTCTAAATGAAGCTCACGCCTCTTGATTCGGGTGATGATCTCAAATAAAAGGTATCTCGATGGCTAAGTGTTCACGCAAAGTACAATACTGGTCTTAAAGTTAAGCCAAAAAAAAAAAAGAACAACTCACGGTCGTGGTTGTCTTTAAAGTTAAGCCAAAAAATAAAAAAAAAGAACAACTCACGGTCGTGGTTGTCGTCGGGTAGCATGCCGGACAGCACTGACCGTCAACGTAGACAGCCTCTCCCTCACAGTACGGACACTCGTCTGTCGAGCACTCGTTTTGACCATCGGGCCCGCACGTGCAGACCGTGCAGGGCTCTGTGTGGAAGCTTGCACCTACCTGAAGAACCAAAAGAGCGGTGTATTCGGTTTCGAAAAACTTGAATCAGAAACAAACTTTGATATGAGAAGCTCTTGCGGTGAAATTTTTGCAACGCGAATTTCACCACGTCGGTCTATATATAGATATATATATATCCCATCTCTCTTCCCTTTCCTCCCTCTCTTTTTCTCTCTTTATGTATATGTACATTGTGTCAAGCTGCTCATGTTAAGCTATGGTGGAAGCAACACAGTGTTCCAAGCCATTTACAGATCAGGATAATTTTTTAATTTTTTTTTTAATTTTGGGAAAAGTGGGGGGGGGGTGTTTGGTGTGCGTGTACTTTTAAACTAAAATATTGTTGTGCTTTTTGGTGGGGGGGGTGGGGGAAGTGATTTTTAAATCATTACCTGCAGTGGGCTGGAGACTGACACTCACGATCTCTAACAAATGACTCCTTAACAAATATAACTCCACCACTTCAATGTCTTTAAAACATGTAAGAGCTATTTATAGAATGATTCTACTTACTGCGTAAAACTCACCCTCGAACGTACATAACACGCGCTGTAGTGTTTAGGAGAAAAGAAGTAAATTGTGTTCAGTTAGACATTGAATGTGTGATCCACGAAATGATTATGTACACATTAAAAGCCACTAGATTCTTACTTAAGATCGCCTGAGTATATTCAGCTTCATAACATCATTAAAAAAAAAAGAATATTGAGTGAATGTCGTAAGATCATTTCATAATGATTATATTTTTAAAAAAAAGATTAAACCAATCCTTACACTTTACAATTTAGCTTAGATATTTCTTTATTTAATTTACAACCTTTGACTCGATACCGTATAAACCAAATGTAAGACTTGTAGCAATCTCCTATATTTTAACGTGTTCACCGGCTTGCAGTAAACACCAAAGTTAAATAACAATGATAGCTGTTTCCTCTGTTTTAAAGTCTTAGTTTCTGAAATTAAAATCGATGATTCACTTAAGAATGTCACAAGATTTTCCCTGATAGCTTTCGACGTCCAGAAATGGAATTTGTCCACTCCGCATAAATAGTAAAACCGGGGTTCATTACAATTTATGTCTTGAACCCCGATGTTATGTTACTCGTGTAAATAAGCCATTTGGTCAGTTTGGGGACAGTCTTCTTCTACGATGGGGTTTATGATCGCTTTCTTACAACCTGCTCTCTTTTATGCGCCTCTAAAATAAGCAGCAGTACAAAATTGTATCGAGATGTATTTGGCAGCATACTGAACTTTCCCTGCAATATGTTTTTAGGTAAAGGTAAATGCAACTCTTATACGAGCGGAAAGGATCTCATATACATATATATATATATATATATATATATATAAACTAAAACAGCTAACCTCTGGGTGGCAAATCGGACAGCACTGGTCAGGTATGGAGACGGTTCCCCCCGGACAATACGGACAACTCATCTGAGCACACATGGATTGGCCGCTCTCCTCGCAGTTACAGAAAGTGCATGGGTCCGGCGAAAACGTTTCTCCTGCCTGTTAGGGTTCATGGTATTAATGTTATAATTTAAATTGAACAAAAATCGAGCACATAGTTATAATTGCAATAACTGAAATAGATTGTAACACATTTTTGAAAGTCGTATACTTTTCATTATGAGGGCTATTCATTGTCATATTTTTTTTTTACTTTAACTGTGAAATATCGTTCATATTCAACAAAATTTATTTACATTCTGAAAATATTATTTTAAAATATTATGGTAACTGTAGCTTAAAAAAAAAGTAATTTTTAGTATTGTTGTCATATTTTAAAGTGGCTTATTGAGCGAATGCGCACACACAAACACACAAAACACACACACACACGTATTATATATATATATATATATATATATATATATATATATATATATATATATATATATATATATATATATGTATATGTATATGGCCAGTTAATTAAAATTTAAAATCTTTAAATATATGCATTATTCCTTGTTGGCATGCATTTAAGTCTTTTAAATAGTTCAAAACCTTCAAATAAGAAAATAATAATTGCTTCGATCAAAAGGATTTGACCAAATATCAGTCCGATCAAACTTCCGTCGATCCATTTTCCGTTGGCGAAATTTCTTTCGATCAAATTTCCGGACACGGCAAGATAGAGGTCATTCATTGGTGAGTGAGGAAGGGTGGGGGGTCACTGGTGACCTACTGACCATGAAGAGTGTTATTGTCATGGGGGGGGGGGGGGGGGGTTGGTACGTGAAAAGAAGATTTCAACTCAGTGGGACATCAGAAAGTGGGTCAAAGTTGGGATGCAAGATTCCAACTACAAACAAAATGACGAAAGAAATCTAATGAAAAAAAAAAAAACTCCTAAAATATTAACGTTATGCGTATAAATCCTATAGATGCAAAATTTCTTTTTGCATGATGTTTTTGTAGGGTGATGTATCATTGACGTGATTGCAGCGGCCGATTTTGCTGTGGGAATGGTGTTTATATACCTTCAGTGCATGTAAAACCTAAAATTAAAAAAAAGAGATATATTTATACCCAATTACAAACACAAAACACGTAGCAACAGTTGCACAGTTAATCTCCACACTAAAACACGCACTCGTTGAGCAAAGCGTTAACATATGTTCCTCCCCTTTGAAAAACAGGAAAAATTGATTTTTTGCTGGGTTCGGGGTGGGGTTGAAAATTTTCGAAGAATGTGCTACCCTCGGCAACGAGTCTATGTGCCAAGTTTCAGTTCAATAGGATGATGGGAAGTGGGTCAATTTAAAAAAACAACAACACACGAACAAACGTGAAGTTAATATAACAGATTTAAAAAGCATACAGAGTACATTGTATTATATACTCACCGCGTACGTCTTGCCATTGTAAGTGCAAAATTTGGCGAGGGTGCTGGTGGGTATTTCAAGGATCGTATAAGTTGTTTCGATGTCCGTTTTAGTGGTTGGCTCTGTTGTTGAAGTTTTAGGTGTAGCCTTCAATGTAGATATTAGTTGTAGGAGTTTCTTCGCTGTAGTCTTTTTAGTGGTAGTTGTCTTGGGTTTTCTCGTATTGGTCTTTTTCGCTGTCGCAGTCGTTGGTTTCGTCGTTGTTGTAACCTTTGCTGCCGTTGTTAGTGGTGGTTTTGTTGTTGGTGGTGGTTTTGTCGTCGCTGCTGTCGCAGTTGTGTTGGCTGCAGATCCTCCATTCGGTGTATCAGTTAACGGCAAAACCGCGCCGCTGCATAAAGTGACACCCACGAGCAATATAACTAAGCACATCTTGGCCGGCATGTTGAGTTGTAGGAAGAAGTCAGGGTTAATGAAACACAGTATTTATACAACAGCTGAAAGGGGATTTAAAAATCGAAGAAATACTATTATCAAAATAGGATATCATTTAGAAAAGGGTTCTAACATTTTTCTTAATTGCCCCCCCCCCAAACTTTGCAAGTGATAAAATTTAAATTAGTTAATTTTTTTTTAAAAACTTCATCAGTGTTAGAACCCAATAGTAGTGATGATACTTTGATTATAACATGCTTTTTTTTCACTTTCCTTATGGCTGCTGAACATTAACAAATCGGCAAAAAGGTGGTAAGTCATGGTAATGTTAATAATATTCACATTTAAAAAAAAAGAGAGAGATTCAGTTAATCATTTTTTTTTTTTTGCTAATATAATATTTTAGTGAAATTCTGAATTATAGGTGAAAAATGTGAGAAAGATCGTTTGATATTTCCACGAACATTTTAAAGAAAGCAATGAAAATTCAAAAAAAAAAAAAAAAGAAAAATGAACATATCAGTCCTTCCATTCTGCAAATGAAATTGAATTTTTTCCTCACAGATATCCCTTATCCCATGCACTTTTTGATTTTCATTTATTCTCACAAACATAAGTCTTCTTTTCCATTTCACTTTGTTTCAAAACAAACAAAACATGTTTTCCCCTAAATCCGAAATAATTTGTTTATGTCGTCGGATGTCGCACAAAAACTACAGGGGGTTGTTTGGATTATGAGGTGGGGGGGGGGGCATTTTACTTAAGCTTTTAACCGTGTCCAGTTAAGGGAACTGCTGACGACAAAACTGTATCGACTGTGACCGGATTTTTTAGAAAAGGTGGGATAGAGATAATCCGTGTCAGCTGTCTCGCTGTGACAATTATCATGTTTGTTACACCGCAGAAGAATGATCCGTTCGAAATCTAACCGTAGTTTGACGAACGCGTTGAACTCAAGGCTGAGATGGCAACCATGCGATACATTGAAACGTGGACGGATTTGAGTGAAGGGACTTTCACGTTATAAACCGAAAAAAACAGAACCACAATCCCACGTTACTAATAACGTCTAATTGGGAAATAGCTTCGGTGGGTCGTTGAGCGCGAGCTCTTAATACCCCCCCCCCTTGCACACCTCAACACGGGCCAGGCGCCGGGTCTCCCCGCCGCTAGACCGAGCGGAAGCACGCCGGGAACCTCCCCCCTGGCCTGGGGGACGTCCGGTCGACTGAAAACGCTGCGTTTAAAGCGTTCGCGGTCCACTCTCCCGAGAGTCAGGGCGGCTTTGCTTCCACTCCGCGGGAAAGGTGTTGCGTTACCACCCGCAACCTTCCAAGGAGTCTTTCGGTCGGTTAGAAAGCTGGGACGAAACGGTCGCCTAGAAGCGGCTTTCTCACGGCCGCGTACTTTTACTCATCGGAATGGGCTTTATTCGGCACCCCAGACCACATATCCAGTAACGGCAACAAGTAATCATGTTATTGCGTTTCTTCCGTTGCGTTGGAAGTCATGCAAGTGGGCCGGGATTTTTTGGCTTGGGAGAACGTGTCTCCCCACTGGTCTGGCAGGCCACGAAGAGGCCAACCCCATGTGACACCACCAAGTTTCCTCGGCGATGCGGGACCCTGAGGCGTTCAGGCACAGTCCCCCAGATACCACGTTACTAAAATATTCCAATAAGTGAGCTTTCGGTCCTCGAAAGATCATATTTAAATAGCTTATTATTGCTGATACAAGTGATTAGAATCAATGAATAAATTTCCCTAGTTTTCCGTAATAAGCGTTATAATAATAATTGTGAATACTATGTTGTTAATTTTCACTCTACCTAAAATAAATAAATACGATTAGTTTCTCTGTAGCATTCTGTCAACGACGGAGATAAGATCTGGCAATTTTATTTCTTAAAATGGAGACTCGTCCTCCATGGGATAACGCTTTAATGGAAGAAAAGTTGAACGAATATGTTCACAGAAATAAAGAAAAATATCTACGATACAATTGGCAGCACGATGAGAAACAAGCATGCAGAAAATGCACAGCAAGGTCCCTTTTCTTCTCTGAGCAGTTTCACATCCTCCAAGGACGGAATCCTTTAACAACTCTCCGGCCTTCATAAAACTTAGATTTTACCCATTTCATCTTTACACTCCAGGGTGAAAATTTAAGTCGCGACCTATTTATTGACCGATTGTTGGGGGGGGGTGGGGCATTTTTATTTTTAGGAATCTATTGATTATACATTGTCAAACCGATAATAAAAAAATTTAAAAAGCTTATCTATAAATAGAATGAATTGATTCTTGTATCCTCTGGATTTTGAGATTGGTTTTTAAAGCCTATTATTGAGAACATTGCTGAACGCGCGAAGCTAGTGACCAGGAAGTTGTCGATTTCGATATCTGAAGAAAGATAAAAAAAAATAATGAATGAACTAAAGTGTTGCTGATTGGTTAAAAATCGGGAATTTACACACATTTTGGAGCTGAGATTAAGGGCGTAACGTCACAAATCCCTCAAGGTGATGGACGGACGCTATATCTAAGATGCTTTTTAGAAGGCCGTAACTTTATTGACGGGTCTCAAAAATATATTTTTAGGTTTTCCCTCCATCTTTCGCGGTAAATACATTGCTAAACCTTTTCTTTCTAGCTAAATTATTTTCCTTTGTTTCTCTCTCCATGACGGTCTTTCTTCTTCGTCTTTCGAGGATCCCAACCTCATTATTTTGTGACAATGTCGTTTCTGTCTCTCTAAATACATCCCCTCTCTCTTTCTCTCTCTCCCTCTCTGATTCTCTCTCTCATGCTCCATTTCTTTCTCTTTCTATCGAGGACTCTCATTTAGGTATCGTTTTTTTTTAAGGTAGGTTTGAGAGATTTTCTATGTTATAATAATTTAAATATTAGTTCACGTTGCCAGTAAATGTAATCTACTTAACCACAAGTCTATAGATTTTAAAATTTGAAATTTAAAAAAATATCTTCAAAAATAATCTTCACTTGACAATAATTTCTAAAATTTAAATGCTGATGAATTATAGATGACTATCAAGACATCTATGTTATATCAAAATCAAATGTACATTACCGTGAAAAACAATGAATAGCATGACATATATGTTATTTCAATATCAGATGTACATTAAAAATGGATATCATTTCAGCTATGTTATATCAATATCAGATACATTTCAGTGAAGACACAATGGAAATCAGGACATACATGTTATATCAATGTCATGACCGTGAAATAAAACGGGAAATACGTCAATGATTAAACTGTTCATCCCTTCTTTTTTGTTCTTTCTTCCATCTTGCTGCATAAAATAGCTACGTGCTAAACTCTGCTCGAGTCACCTTCACAAATCCCTGTTTTGATTCGCGATGTAGGCCGATCAATTTCGATGGAAACACAAGTTTAATCATTCGACCCTTAATCCGCTTATAAAGATTACAAAAGTGTGATAGACATGGAACATTTTCTTGACTTATTATTATATTAAAAAAAAAAAAAAGCTGTTTACTTTTATGTCTTTTAAACCCATTCACACTTCGCTTAATTAAGACGAGGCTGGATTGCAGAGGTTTAGAGTAAAGATGCATTTTTTGACAACTGCGTGAAACTGATGCATGGCGAGCAATGTTCCCAAACATTTTCTGCATCTCCTCATCGGTAAGAATCTAACTTTAAGAATAAACTCAATATAAATGTACCCGATACGAAGGTAAGGGGATTTTTTTAACAAAAGGAAATGATGTTCAAGAACAAAAAGACGCTTTGAAGTTTTTGAGGCTGCCTCCAGTGTTTCCAAATGATTTAAGTCAGTATCGGACAATTATAAGTCCAGTCTACTGCCATTGTTTAGCACTGGAGCCACTGCAAATTATACGTAAATTATAAAGTAGACCTGACTTATTCCCAAATAAACTTATTAGTTAGCCATTCAACTGAAACATTCATTTTAAGCAAGGTAAGTAAGGGAAAAGATAAATAATATCATATATAGTTACTTTGTATTCTGTTATGTTACTTAGCATTCCATTTTGTGCACTAACAATAGATAATATTTTTATACTGCATTTAGTGTGTGCTTATATAATTTTTTTAAACTAGAAAATAAGACACATTGTTAGCGGGACAGTAATGGAAGGGGCACTGCACTTCTTTCCACCAGCTCTTGCGAAGTGTCCACCTACCCGGGTGCGAATGGCGGCGCTGTGTGTCTGGGTTCATTTTGACTCGATGATATTCGGATGTCATTTGTGGTAGTTTATTTTAGTTAAACTGAAGAATTAAGTTTACAAACTGAATGGACTACATGTTATCGTTCATTTGATACCTCATTTTGTCTTACAAACCAAACAATAAAATTTTAAATAGTTTTTTAATCCTAACTTCTCACATCTGGAAACCGGGTACGAATAGCCACTTCGGTTCTTTATCTCTTAAAAAATTCTCACGCCCCTAAACTGAAAAAAAACAACAAACAAACCACCCAACTTTCTTATATTTAAAGAAAAATGTTTAACCTGACTTGTTCTTGCCCTTGAAAAAATATTTTTGAGTAATGAAAACCTTTCTTTAAAAAAAAAAAAAATAATAATTCAATCTCTATGCATGTAAAATCATTGTTTCTTTTTAGATCTTACTTTCTAAATAAAAATGTAACCCCTATCGTTCTTTCAAATTTTGAATGGTTTTTACGAACTATTTACTATAAATTTTTAATTTTTTAAAAATTTTGTTTTCGTCAGAAATGTTTTCAACCCATTTCCTCGCTTGAGCAGTATTTATAAGTAGGACGATGTTCGGTAGTTTCCAAGAAAATCTTGTCATTATTTTCCCTTTGACAACTTCATTGAGGTTTGAAGATAACGATATACTTATATAACTTGGCTCACCATTTATCAACGCCCGTAAATGCTTTGTCTTACATAACCGTAACAAGTATTTATTTATTTTGAAATATTTTTTTTTCCTGCAACTATGATATCTTCCTTTTTAAATATCTTGTTACTCCCCTAAAATTAACACATCGGAAATGCGAATGGCCCAAAATTGTATGCATACAAGAATTATTTTGAATTTAAAAAATAAATTATATTGTTACTTTAGCCAAGTGCTTTTGACTTCATGTTCGCTTATAACGCTGTATGAGATTTTTTTTTTTTCCGAATACAAACCTGAGCAAAGCCGGGTATATTAGCTAGTAGAGAATAAAGTTATTTGTTAAACAGATCACATCTTTCGATGTTCATAAATTATGATACTTTTCAAGTAGTTAATGTTTCGAGAGTCGTCTTAGTATAAGTGAAGTGTGGAATTTTTATGTGACGGGCTTTTTCAAGGAGATTATGTTATATTGGCCAAGGAGATTATGGTATATTGGCCAAGGAGTTTATGTTACATTAGCATAGGAGATTATGTTGTAATGGACTGGAAGATTATGTTACATTAGCTAAGGAGAATATGTTATAATGGTCAAGAAAATTATGTTATATTGGCCAAAGAGATTATGTTATATTGGCCAAGGAGCTTATGTTATATTGGCGAAGGAGATTATGTTAAAATGAACAAGGAGATTATGTTATAATGGACAAGAAGATTGTGTTATTATAGCCAAGGAGATTATGGTCTGATGGCCAATGAGTCAAATGACTTGGCTTAAAAAAGAGTTACAGGGACTTAATCTTTGATGAGCACTGTTGAATGCAGACCGGCATCCACGTATTCTTTTTACTGTCACAAACCAGCTTACATGTGACCTCAAATCGATCGTAATTGTATAACATTTCAAACATGATAAAAAGTTCCCTTTCAACTTCATATAACTAGAAAGTGCCAGGTTAAGCTTTCAAGAAACAGTTCCCTTTCAACTTCATATAACTGGAAAATGCCAGGTTAAACTTTCAAGAAGCAGTTCCCTTTTAACTTCATATAACTAGAAAGTGCCAGGTTAAGCTTTCAAGAAACAGTTCGATGTCAAGCTGATATTCCAAACTAATTTATAAAAAAATAAAATAAATTAATAACTAAACAAGTCAAAATAACAAGATTATATATTTTGTGTAATTATTATATTAAATGTAAGGTACAATTTGGTTTTTAAAGTCCAATTGTGGTTTGACATCTTCACTGTTACGCGTTGAAACAATTACACTATATCCCGTCTCATTGCTGTCATCTGTGATGAGGGAAAACAAAAGAAAGACAAAATAAGTAAAACATATATTTATCATGTTACGTCTTAAGTATGTGTATAATGCTACCAGAGAAATGACACGCCTATCTCTATGTTTGTATGTGTGTTGCCGAACTGACCCTCGATTCGTGTTCTATTTCTCCACCCCCACCCCCCCCCACCCCTTTTTTTTCCCGACTTTTCCTGACACCGAACAATGTCCACTTCAATACCTACGGCCGGCTGTTAACAACAGTAGGGTTAAGCGATATATACGACGCGGTGACGCTCACCAATTAATCATTACCTATGGTGACGCATTTAAGAGACACAGTCTCCCAAGACACGCTTTGTAACTAGGATTCACGGCAGTGATTATTTCAGAAAATTTCCCCCCGGGGGGCGTGGCACTTCAGATTTTCTTTGGGGGGTGGGGGACAGTGCCAGTTGATTTATTTTTGGACATATTTTTGCTCGGGTGGGGGGGGGGGGGCTTTTTCAGAGAGGGACAATGCCCCCCCCCCCCCCCGGGAGATATAGCTGAAAGAAACCCTGTTCACGAGATCTAACGAATGGCGTCTAGGTATGGGTATACAGGTATACATTTTTCACGTCTTATAATTTGATAGGCCCCTACCTTAAGATTTTAAAGCAGGGTTTCAGAAATACCGGGTGTGTGACCCATAAGCTGACCGCGAAAGCCAAAAATACAGGTGGCCAAAAAAGCCTCGAAGACTTACATAAGTGTTAGGCTAAGATTGCCAAGTTGCCATCTAGTTTTCACCATACTCTGCGTTAATTTTTTTAATTAGTCTTTTAGTTTATAGTAAACACATCTGACATCGTATTCTTTTAATTTTATAACAAATATGTGATAAACATATATTTTCTAAAAAATTTTAAAAGCTTAATTTTGTAAAAAAAATCGTTAAGTGGGTACTTTCAAGCTTATTTTAGTCCCTTAATTTTTTTTGATGCTATTAAGGCATAGTGCATGTTGTGCTGCTTAAAATTATCTTTCATTTGATGTATGACATATTTATGTAAGTCAGTGATATTTATTTTTACGAATTTTTGGAATTGTGTATTTTCACACTTTTGAAGTCGGAAAATAAAAAGGACTAAAAAGCAATCTTGTTATTTTGTATTTTTTAATAACTTTTGAATTAATGGTTCTAGATGCTTAAAAAAAATTGGGCTTTAAATATGTAAACTTTTGAGCAAGTACACCAAGTTTGGAGCTTCTAGGATTATTAGTTTAGTAGTTATGGTTCCACAAAAATGGACGATTTGACTAAATGAAAAATAGCCAATTTCCTATCGATTTTTATCAAATTTTAAACTTCATAACTTTTTTATATATTGAGCTATTGTAATAAACCAGGTATCAAAATTCTTATATTAAAAAGTTCTATCAAGTGAGTGTCCTTGAAAAAGTCTACATTTAAAGATAAATTTTGGTTTGGATAAAAAGAGAAAAAAATTCAATTAAGCAATATTAGAAATATAGGAGACAAAGAAAATGAAATTTAAAGCATATGAATGTGAAATTATCACAAAAGATAAGAATTTTCTAGATATCTTTACACATTTTACACAATATTGTAGAACATGTTAATAGTTAATTTTTTAAATTAGAAATCAATAGACTCAAGTTTAGGAAACAAAAATCTGCCCAAGAAATATAATAAAAATCGTTATGTATACAATTTTGAAAAATAATTTTCAGCACATTAAAAACATTTACATATTTATAAAAGTAGCTGAAAATCTTTCGGAACCAATCATTGCGAATTAGCAGTGAAAATAAATTTACAAGAACAAGTAAAAAATGACGATAATGTCAGCAAGCGCATTTTCAAACCCAGTTGTTGGGTTCAGCTGTCTATGCTCTACATTCACTTTTCTGCGTGTTGGTTCACTAGTCCTGTATTTGGATGTCTTATGGTGAGTTGTGGGTTTACTTGTCCTGCGTTCATTTGTACGGTCACCGCAGCGGACAAAAACCATAAAGTTTATGTAGCATTAACGATCAGAAGTCTGCTCAAAGTAAACCTATACACGGGGAAGCCGCGGCGACTGCGTTGCTGCCCACAGCATTACTAAACAGAAACATGGCAAGTCCGGGGAGGTCACGTCGCTCTAGCTACGCCGACGCATTACTTTAGTATATCAGAGAATGACTTTGGTAATTAGCTGACCAGGCCGGGGAAACGGCGCATGGGCAACTCGGCGACGTCACGTTATAGAATTCCACCACCAACAGAACGTTATAGAATTCCAACAGAAAGCGACCAATGTCCAAGCGTTGGTTGATGTGTCACGTGTCCTCATAATGAGCAGATCTGGGAAACGTTACGAGCGGACCAACGATGATGTTGCGATATGTTAATTAGAGAATTGTGCCACCCACTACCACTAAGTTAAAAAAAAAAAAACAACTCTTCAGCTCGCCGAAAATGCCGCCCCTTATTATAAATTTAAAATAAAAGTGGTACCTGTGTGGACCACCCCTTCCACAACCCCCTTCCTATGCAAATGGATTGACTTGAGAAAAAGTCAACAATTGTGAGTCATAGTAGGCAAATAAGCTAATTTAATGGTCTGTGGTTGGTCAGCTCTAATTTGATAGATGTAACTTAATTATTTAGATGCCTCCTAAGTTGACTTTGGTTTGTGCATAGTAAAATGAGAGGCAGTGTTAGTGATTTTATGTATCTTGGTGGAACCAAGTTGCTTTGTTAGCAATCTGTTTGCAATGGTGTTTATTTCGCTATTGACATAAATATATTTCATTACTTTCCAGCTTTTTGCCTCTTAGAATTAGTTAATCACAAGCTATTTATTGAGAAAGAAATCGAAACTGTCACAAATTCTAGGAAAGGAAATTGACAATTTTATTTAAAGTTTTAACAAACATTTCCCACTTAACCCCACCCTCAAAATTCTAACCGCATTACGTCCGTAATGGATGCACAACTGTGCAAAGGAAAAGCAGCGCCCTGGGCGAATGCGCCCCCTGATAATGAGGTCCCTTGCGAGTACCACCTTTACATGGCTGTGCATGGATCCAGTGGGCTAGAAAGAAATATCAGTAGATAGATTTATAAAAATTAAAAATATTTAAATCTAAATAAATCCTATTGGGCAACTTTTATAACGTATCTTTGAAGACAGAAGAGTTCTCCTTGCTTTCCCCACAATGGCGTCGTAAATGACAAAAGATTCATGAAATGTACATTTTTAAAAGAATCTTGTACAGTTTGTTAAATGGTTATTGTATTCGAACAAAAAGACGCTATTTTAAGCCTTTAGGGTACCGCCTTTAGTTCCATCAGGTAAAGAAGAAGTTTTAATTTTATATCACTAGAAATAATTATTCGCGCTTAAATTTCAATGGCTAAGGCCTAGGCATTGTCTGAATACTGAATAGGTACTTTGGTACCAAATTTTTTTTTTTTTTTTTTTTTTTTAATAAACCAATAGCATAGTTAAAAAGAGCTAATTTTAAACAAAATAATGACACCAAAATTAAGTTTCTAGCATTTTTAGTTTAAAAGTTATGAATTTTTAAAGTTTAGGACTGTTTGTTTTGTTTTTTTTTTTATACTGAATAGGTACTTTGGTACCAAATTTTTTTTTTTTTTTTTTTCTTTTAATAAACCAATAGCATAGTTAAAAAGAGCTAATTTTAAACAAAATAATGACACCAAAATTAAGTTTCTAGCATTTTTAGTTTAAAAGTTATGAATTTTTAAAGTTTAGGACTGTTTGGTATTTGTTCCTATGTATTTTCTTTCCACATTTTGTGACCCCTTTTGGTCGTTTTTAGTTTAAGCTATAACTCTGTAAAAACTTAATGAAAAAATCTCAAATTAACAGGGATGATACATAATCATTACATTTCACAGAAAAAGCAAAAAAAAACTGAATATTTTCATGAAAAGACATTTTTAAAATAAATTTTGTTAAAATTTATCAAAAATTGAAAAATGCGCAATATTTTATTTCCTTTCAAAATTTGTATCTTTTTTATTTTCAAAGTTTTTAAAGTCACATTAAGAGGTATTACGCTTTGTATTAATTATTCTTCTACCATGCCATTAAAACTTAAAAAAGGTCCATGCAATTTTTTTTATTTTTCCATGTATAGGGTTATAGATCAAATTTGTTAAACACAAAATTTTATCAAAATTGTTAATTGACAAAAATAAAATAAAATTAGCTGTTTAAATAAAAACTAAAGCTAACAAAATTAAAATAGCCAAGCAAAAAATCAGTGCTTGCAATATGATTATGATGTAATTTGTAATAAAACATGCTTCCATTCACTGTTAGTCATGCAGGATTTAATGTCTATTAAACTATTGTAAAATATCCCTCATAATGATTTCACAAAAAATGTAACACTTGTGTAAATAGAATACTTATTAAACCTTCCTCTAGTCTTAAGAATTGATAATATTTAGGTCTAAAGAATTACCATTTTAAATACATGTTTATATAATATTTGAAAACAAAATACCAAGTGGGTCTACAGGATCAGTGATATATAACAAACTGGGAAAGGGGGTGGGGGGACCATTAAAAGTTCTATCATGAATTTCAACATTAATTCACAAGTAAGTATGCATGACATTCTCAATCATCAATGAATCAATGGTGTACATCAATAATTATTAGTTGATTTCTTCAGCAATTTGTGCTGCAAAACAAAAGTTAGTTTCAGAAGAGAATAAAATATTTTTAATCATGTTCCTACCATTCCCAGCATTAGTATTATTTTACCAAGGCCACATCATGTCTAACTTTTTATTTTTCTAATAACAGATATTATATATTTATAATATTTTCTCTTTTAATATATAATTCATAAAAAATAAAAACAATAAAGTAAAATAATTGCAATCCATTTTTTTTTAAATTTTGCAAACGTAAACACCCAGTAAACCCTAAATAAATTCAAGTGCAGTCTTTCGCACACACCTCTCTCTCTCTCTTCTTCTTCTTCTCCTCAGATTCTATTAATTCTATTTTCAGTATCAGGCTTAGGCTAGGCATCTGCTTCACATTATACTGCATAATTTATAACCAGTTGTGCCATGATACTTTGCACAGGTCTTTCAAATTATAAATGAGAGATTTGAATTACCACACGTTCTGCTTGCCTAAGAGAAAGCAATTATTATAACAGTGTGGAATTTGTTGTCCCTTGCAACGGTTTGCACACTACACTACTTACACTATCGTTGGTGTAGTAGTGAAATTGAGGCAAAGACACCATGAGTCATGACCCATATTCGCATTAAAAGTATAATTCTGTCATGTATAAATGATTTAACATCTAAATATTTCATTAGTCATGGCATAAACCCAAATTAAATAAATATAATTTGTGAACTGAGCTGATAAAGCGTCTTCCGACATTTTGAAGGGGGCGGTGGTTGCAGCCATCGAAATTGGGGTAAGGGACCTGCATAACCTACTACGAACGCGTAGAAACATGGCGCCTCTCGTAAACAACACATCGCTGTGAAAATTGGCATACATGTAGATCAATACATTCCCCAAATGCAAAAAAAATTTGGTAGTGACAAATCTTTTACTTCAACTTAATTTTAATGATGAAAGTTGCCTTATATTTACCTAGGATTCTCTCAAAGTTGACTGATTGTAAATAACAAAGAAATCGATTAAAATGTAGGCCAAGATGTCTATCAAAAGATAAGGCCGGAAACAGAACTCAAAAATATGTCGAAATGACTCATTTAATAATAAATAGACACACACATCGGAAAATTAAAAACTCGGATTTTTCGGCGCTGATTGCGAATTCCCATACACAAAAAGTAGTAGTCTCCCTTGACTTACCGAAGTATCTACCTTATGCTAGCTACTTTGATAACAAAATTAAAACTTATTTTTTAAAATAAACCAATGGCATAGTTGAATAGAGCTAAGAGCTAATTTTTAAAAGAATTATAAGACCAAAATCATATTTTTAGCTGTTGTAGTTTTAAAGTTATGAATTTTTAAAGTACGACTTAATTTGTCCTTTTTTAACATGGACCACATCTCCACATTCTGTGACCCAATTCCGCTGTTTGCGTCACGAGCTATATAACTCTTGTTTTAATGATAATTTTATTTTCAGAACTAATGCTGTATTAAAAAAATAAGTTTAATAATGACAATTATAGATAAATTGTAGCTTATCTAACTATGCACTATTTATATCAGTAAATTTAATATAATGTATTAATATATGGCTTTTCTGTTTACCAAATCTATGACGTCCATTTTACTGATATTTGCTATATAGTCTATATAAGGCAACTCATGCCCTAATTATGAAAATACTGTTTGGGAACTATTGAATTTTCAACTTTGGTACATGACTAATTAATTAAAGCTTTCCCTGACCTAGTTTAATAGTTTTTGCACACGGCAAACTTTTATGAATGAAATCTCTGAGATAGTTGTAAATAATAGCCATTATATCATTATGCAAGTCACTGTGAATGGCCGCCATGACATTTTGCACACAGCGAATTTTGATCATGTATAATATGGATTCCACTGGGTTTTTTTAACCTCAAATTAAAATATTATTCTTTCAATACCATTTAAATTCATTCTAAAACATAAGTTATCAAATATTTTGATGTAAATAGTGGAAATAATTAAATATTTCATAAGTAACAGCGTCTTCCGCCACTGAAAGGGGGGCGTGGCCACTTCCTTATCGAAATTGGGCTGAGCTGCATTACCATATAGGGGTTCACTCAAGTGAGCATAACAAGTGACCGACATGTCCTAACTCATTGAGAATTGACACAAATACACATCGATAGATAATACAGAGTAAGACTTTTTTTTAAAGACATAAAAGTTGAACTTCTATACGAATTTTATAGTAAAAGATGCCTTATATTTAAAGGGGAATCTCAAAATACAGGTCGATTGAAAAATTTTAAAAAATCAATGTAAATGTAGGCCAACATGTCTACCTAATTATAAGGCCGGAAACAGAACTCAAATATATGTTGAAAGCACTCATTTAATAATAAATAAACACACGCATCGTAAAATTAAAACTCGGATTTTTTAGGCGCCGATTGCCATTTCCGATAAACAAAAAGTAGTAGTCTCCCTTGGTTTACCGAAGTATCTAGCCTTAGCCTTTATACTTTTAATAATAATGAGGCTAATGAAAGAAAAAGGGTAATAATAACTTAAAAAAGGCAGGGATTCTTAGCACATGTCACATGTTTTTATATTGTTGCTTTACTTTTACTTTTAACTTTTACTTTACTCTTTACAGTACTTTACTTTTCCTAATTTAGGAGTGCTAGAAGGCTGGCACATAATTCACTAAAGCAGCAATTGTGAAAACGTAGAAAACTAGAGAAGGTTTTTAAAATAAAATAAATTATCCAACTGTTCTGCACTGGGAAGTTTTATTTGGACATATTTTTTAATATCTAGTTAGTCGCATTTGAAATATTGAAATATATTTTTAGAACCCACAAAACAGCTCCCTTAAACAATATATCCCCTCAATGACTTTCTGTAGTTATTGAGTGTCAAAACGATTGCAAAAAAACATTTTGAAATCAAAGCCCGTAAGTCATTTAAAGAGCACTGAGTAAAAGTACATCCTTGACATCTTTTTGTCAAATAATAATTTAAAATCACTTTTCCAAACTCAAGTAGCTTGCGTAGAAGCTATGTTTTAATAATATAACACGAGCAAATTTCTGAGTGCAGTTTTAAAGATGATTTGTGCCATAGGAATAATTATTTTATTGTCATACCAGATATTTTCATTAATATCTTTATTATTTTCTTTTATTCATATCAGATATAAAATGTGGCAGAGATATAGCAACAGCTATGATTTTTAGAAATGTCTGCAATGACTATGAAGAATTTAGCCATTAGGATGCCGAGATTGCCATTCAGTATTGCTACTGATGTTAGTAAAGACTCAGACAAAAGGCAGTACTCTCCAGTGGTCACCATTGAAGGATGAGGTGGCCTTGTAAATTCTCATCTCCTAGCTTTGCCGGTGTACAAAGCATCCTCGGCCACAGGACAGAATATATTTAAGATCATGGCAGATGAATTGAATTCACAGGGCATTTCATGGGTAAACTGTATTGAATTTGGTTGTGACAATGCCAATGTGTTGACTGGCCAATACAATGGAGTATACATGTTTACTAAAGGAGAGCAAGACATTTATCTGGCATGACGCTGCCTCCATATGGTGCATCTTGCAGCTAAAAAGGGGGCTTCCTGTCTACCCCAAGTTGAGGAGGTCCTGGTTGACGTTTGTTACTTCTTAAAGATAAGTGTGAAGAGACAGTGAATTGAAGAACCTGCAAGTCCTGTAGAACAGATGAAAAGTATCAAGCATGTCTGCACCAGATAGCTTAGTATTGCAAGATGCCTAAAAAGATTGTTTGAAAACTGGGACCACTTAATGCACTTTTTTTATGAAGGAAAATATACAAATTCCAAACCAAATAATAAACCACATGATGGGCAGACAACTGCTGTGTTGGAAGGACATTGCACAACTTACTCTGTGAAGCAGATTGATGCCATTTATGACTTTTTGCGGTCACTAACAAATCAACTTAACTGCTATTTCTTGTCTTACACACTGAAAGCTTATGATCAGGTGAGATGAATTTTTTTCATGAGTCTTGAAGGCTGCATAATTTTACTCACATTTCATTGGAGCAGCAATATTTTTGTACGATTCATTTTATTTTGTGCAAAGTTGTCTGTAGTGGACATTAGTAATTTTGTATTATTTACCTTACCATACTGTTGTACTTAATAGTATTTTAATGACACATGGTTATTTTTACAGGAACTTGTCCAACTGCAGGCAGAAGAAGCCATGATCATCATGCTGAAGGAGATCCCTGCAGCCTAATTGGTGACTTGTACAGCAGATTTCTCTTGCCAACAGCAGTTAATGGTATTGACCAGGTGAGCTTGTGTAGATTGATTATGTTAATGTATGCATTTATGTTGTAGTTAGTTGGACAAATTTAATACATTTCTTTTGTTTTAAATTATCACTTAAATGGTTTATCGTAATACCTACAGTTCTAGTTTATAATTTTTTTTGTCTTTCAGTTCCAATGTAGGCTAAGAAGCAGTCAGAACGATGATGCTGACCTGATTGTTGGATCTCAGGCAAAGACCATGCTGCAAAACAAAGACCAGGGGGTTGTTGAGTTCTAGTTCTATGTTTCTGTTGGAAAATATTTTGAGGTGGTGCTTGACTACCTTCTAAAAAAAACTTCCCTAACGGATCCTGTACATCAGAATGCTTCTGTAGTTGATCCAAAAAAAAGAATAGAGGTTAAACAACACCAGCTAGAATACTTCCTTACCAGATTCCCCATTCTGATCCCCAGAGGGACTGATGTTGACACCATCTATGAAGAGTTTGATAGGTATCAGCAGAGGAACATTGAGGATTGTGTTGAGGATGGGGTAAGAGTTGACAGGATTTGGCAAACAATTAGCCAAAAGCACCCAGCCCTTAAGAATCTTGCACATGCATTGAAAGGGATCCTCACCATACCTCACTCCAGTGCTGCGTGCAAGAGAGTATTCTCTATGGTCCTGAATTCATGCACAGACCAGGGAACAACAATGGTCCAAAAACAACAGAGGCCTTGTTAGTCCTCAAGAGAAAATCAGGAAGCTGCTTGGACTTGGATGAAACTTTCAGTGCAAAAGAACTCCAGCAGCTTAAAAGTTCAGCAAGCGTCATCAATACACAAGGTATTTAAATATTTATAAAATGTGTACTCAGTTAAAGAATGTGCCCCTTTTATTGCTACCAAGTGTACTAATTTGTTCAGTATTGTACTATTCTGAGACAGTATTGTACTATTTTGAGATGGAATTGTACTATTTTTTGAGTTCCTGGGGAAACAAGTTTGGTGCATTAGTATAATATAAGCTGTGAATTGAATTATGATATAATTCGTTCCTTTTGGGGGGGGGGGGGTTGACAAAGATTTTATAAGGCTAAAGCATTTAGACAGATGAGCCACACAGTGGGATCTGACTATGATAAAAACATGTTTGTGGCTCTTTAGGGTTAACAACACATGGTCAAGGGCTTACCAATAATCATAACATTAAATTACAATTTATTTACAACTGTGGGATGTTATAAACTATAATTATCATAAGGTAGATATTTTAAAAATATACAATTTTGTTAACATTCACAATTTTTATTTTTATAGTTAATGAAAATTCACAATATTTAGTTTGAATCTCAAACGTATTAAAATAGATAGCCAGTGTAAAAATGTATGAGTGTGTTTGTATGACAATGTCAGAATTAATTTATGATACAGATTAGAGAAGAGAACACATTCTTCAATGAGTAACGCTCAAAGTGAAGGAGTTTACCATCAGGGTCCCATTTGAATAGCTCTGCTCAGGACCATAAAAGTTACAGATGATGTTTTACCATTGCACCTTTTTTTGCTACATTTCAACACTATAAGATAAGATAAGGTAAGATAAGATTCTTTTCTTTATCCAAATAATGTGTTTTGAATACATTGTATCTATTCATTTTTAGCACATATCCAGCAAATATTCTTTCTAAGACAAAATTTTTAAACCAAAGCAATTTAAACACATCTAATGTGTGTCTCAAGTGCAATAATCAGGCATCATATACCACAAAACTTCACTCCCTTAGTGACAATATTAACTTTAATTAAGAGCGATTGTTTGATTTTGTTAAAGCCAGAGGAGCACTCTGTTAAATTCTAACAGACTGTTGAACAAATAAGTGCATAACTTTCAGTGTTAACTTTGAGGGAAAGAATTCACCCTGATTGAGCTCATCTTAAGTATCTGTCGTGTCATGTTTAAAACAGAATGTTTACTTAATGAACTTGAATAATAAGTATATACTAGAAGTGTGATTAGAATATTAAATATAGATTGGAAGTATAGTTAGAATATTAAATTTAGACAAGAAATATGGTTAAAATATTAAGTTTAGAATAGAAGTGTAAATTATGTTTAAAATTGTATTCCTCCAGATGAGTCTCCTCTCAAATTTGGTTGGTTGAATGTATTAATGAAAGCCATGGAGATGACCAAACTGGACTTTAAAAATTTCACATGAAGATGTCAGAACTAGACATTGAAAACTTCACATGCAGATGACCAAGATGGACATTGAAAACTTCACTTGGAGATGACCAAACTGGACTTTAAAAATTTCACATGAAGATGTCAGAACTAGACATTGAAAACTTCACATGCAGATGACCAAGATGGACATTGAAAACTTCACATGAAGATGTGAGAACTGGACTTTGAAAACTTCACATGCAGATGACCAAGCTGGCATATGAAGATGTCAAAACTGGACTTAAAACTTTACCATGACAAGGATGACCTATTGAAGTAGGTTTTTTTTAAATTTTGCCTTCAATCGAACAAAAAAAACAACAACAAAACTACAACTGTAATAAAAAGTTTTATTAAATTAAAACCTCCGTTTTACGACCTTTAAATTGCCATTAAAACGAGGGCGTTAATTGGAGGGGTCTTAAAAAAGAGGTAGGACATTTTAAAAAACGAAATTTAGAAAATTAAGTAAACAAGTAAAAAATACACGTACCATTAAGCATAGGCACCATCTTACGTTCATAAATATAGATTAAACTCTTTCTCACAACCAATATAAACTCATATTGTCTCACAACTAATATAAACTCATATTGTCTCACAACTAATGTACTCTCATATTGTCTCACAACCAATATAAACTCATATTGTCTCACAACCAATATAAACTCATATTGTCTCACAACCAATATAAACTCATATTGTCTCACAACCAATACAGTCATTATCTTCCTGTTCCTCATTAATTCCTAAATAAAAATCAATGCTGGTTTGGTAGTTGTTTAAAAACGTGTATAAGTGCTGAGTGCATGCTTAGAGTTATAACTATTTATGGATAACATAAGGGCATTAATATTGTTGTAATTATTTATTCAATCATTGAATAGTTTTTTTTTATTGAAAGAAAACTGTTATATCTGTTTGTTTGCACGATCCCCCCACCCGTGCATGTTCTTTTAGCATGTCGCTTTGAACACCAGATATGGTGTCAGCAAGGTCTGAAAGGCCCCTGCTCAGGCATTAACTGACCATCTCCTTGGAGCATTTCAAAAGACAAATTAACAGTGCAAGAGTTATTTCCCCTTCACTACTTCCTAACTGCTTTAGTGCATCGTCTGCTGTTAAAAGTCGTAAACGAAACTGTTTTCTTCAAGCGTACAAATATAGCATTGCTTTGGAATCTGACCTGTTCAGGTGCTAGGTCGTAAAATTGAATTATTTGAAGGTCGCCAGTCGCATTTTAGAGGGAGTCGTTTAAGAGAGGTCGTTTATATATTACAAAGCATCGGTGAATTTTTTTTTCGGTTGTATGTTGGAAGAAGTTGTTAAGAGAGGGTTTGCAAAAGGAGGTTTTACTGTATTGGAAAGATTTTACTATCACCTAGACAGCCCTAAAAAATATGCTAAGGTGATTTTCTTTGACCTCTCATCAGTATTTAACACTATCCAACCACACCTTATGATTTAAAAGCTTTATTCATTAGGTTTAAATTCAAATTTTCAGGCAAGTATACTGAACTTTTTAACAAATTGCCCACAATATTTCAAGTTGAATGACCAAATATCATTAACTAGAGAAATATGTACCAGGGTACCACAAGGTTGCGTTCTCTCCCCTGTCCTCTATACAATATATACCAATAATACCCAGAGACCAAGCAACAATATTCCAATAATTAAATTTGCTGATGATACTATCATTGCTTAGTATCTGAAGGGGAAAGCATATACCACAACTTACTAGTTTTATCAGTTGGTGCAATGAAAATTTTCTTCAGTTAAGTGTCTCAAAACTGAAAGAAATGGTTGTCGATTTCCAAAGGGGGCATCACCCAATTACAGATTTCACAATAAATAATCACAGTATTGAGGAAGCAGAGTCATAAAAGTATCTAGGTATCACCATTAATAATAAGCTGACAGGGCATGACTTGGACTCTAACAAAAACAGCAGAAAACCTATTAAACACATGGGAGAGAACATTTCTCCGGGAAATATATGATAAAGGATGAATATGGATGGAGAATACATACTAACCAGAAATTGTACAGTCTATATCAGGATCCCACGCTAGTAGCAGAATTAAAAAAGGGCAGGCTACGCTGGGCAGGATACTTAAAGAGAATGCTAAAAGACAGAAGAGTGAAGCGGGTACATCACCAAACCCCAGAGCAAAACGGCTCAAAGGCAGACCTAGGCTTAGATGGGTGGATGATGTGGAAAAAGATCTACAGCAGCTGGGAATCCAAACATGGAAAAGAAAAGCATTAGTTTGTCTGAGTGGAAAGAAGTAGGCAGGCCAAAGCCCTACATGGGCCATAGCTCCACAAGGATGGATGGATGACATGGCATAAACACAGCCAAATTTTTTATTAAAAAATCAACCAAAGACTTTTGTATCTTTAAAAAAATGTACCATTTTGGTGTAAACAAACAAGTTATTAACTTATTATTCAATGCAACAATTGGAAGCCTTCTAAACTTCCGTCACATTACACTGCAGGTCTATCAACTCCATCTACAAATTTGCAGGTGCAGTTTCCACATCTATGACAAATGGGTTGGAAACAGCTTGAAATGACTTTTCTGTGCTTCAAAGTCACTAAAGTGCCGTGCGATCTCCGGGCAAAGTAAGTTTTTAAGCAAAGTGTGCATTTGGAAATACCATAGTTTGACTTGGTTCAACATTGCTTGGCAACAAGAAAAGTGAGACAAGTTGCATGTGTGTCTCCCATACTCACAGCTTAACTTGCAATGCCTTCACTGCTTCATGCACATCAGTGATCAAGTGGTCCCGTCCCTGGAGCTGCAGGTTCAAGTCGCTGAGATGAGTGGTTATGTCAGACAGAAACGCCAACTCACATTTCCACTTTTTATTTTTAACCCGAAAAACTGTGGAGTCTTTCCCAATGCTGCCCATGAATTGAGAGATTTCATCAATCAGCTGGAAAAATCTACTAAGAACTTTTATCAATTTTAGCCCCCGCACCTCTGTATGATAAGGCAGGTCGCTAAACTCTTGAGTCTATTTCCAGTAAAAAAAATATTGAAATTACCAGTGATTTAAACTTTAGGCTCTGATAAAGTTGACGGTTTGTGTAACAGTGCTCATTATACCTTCCATGTTGAGGACTTTACCACACAGCGAGCCTTGGTGTATGATGCAGTGATATGCTATCAATCTACCAGTAAATTTATCCTGCATTTTTAACCACATCCTTCCAACTAACTAGTCAACTTTTTTCGCTGCACATCGCCAGTGCTCCCTCCATCTGTTGTAAGTCCAACAAGTTTGTCCCAAGGCAAGTTCATTTTGGTTAAATTTTGACATTTGTTGTCAAACATTTCTTTTCCTGTCATTTCTCATGCATTCCATGTCCAATATTTCTTCTGTAACATTGAAACTGGAGTCCACTCCATGGATGAAGATAGCGAGCTGTGCAGTGTCAGTCATGTCAATTCTTCCATTGACAGTAAGTGAGAATGCAACAAAGTCTTTGTCTTTCTCAATCAGCTGTGGCCATCACATCAGTGGCAATCTCACAAGCCCGATCGCAAACGGTATTTCTGCTAAGGCTTACATTTGCAAAATATGCTTTTTGTTTGAACACAAGACGTCACACACTTTCAGCATGCAGCACTTCATAAGCTCTCCTTCTGTAAATGGTTGGCCTAATTTTGAAAGCTCCTTCGCCACAATAAAACTTGCTTTCACAGCAGCTTCAGTATGTGATTTTTGCTTTGGTGAAAAACATTCCTCTTCAATTCTTCTACCTTCTGTTGCTTCTACTCTGCATTCAGGCTTTTTAACTCTTTCGATGCGGAACAAAGCACACCGCATTCATCCGCCGTTCTCAAAAGCATGGACCAATGGGCTGTGCTTTCCTCTTCAATTCTTCTACCTTCTGTTGCTTCTACTCTGCATTCAGGCTTTTTAACTCTTTCGATGCGGAACAAAGCACACCGCATTCATCCGCCGTTCTCAAAAGCATGGACCAATGGGCTGTGCGTTGTTTCAATTTCATGTTTGTTTCTTTGCTATTTCTCGGTTAAACTTTTTAAGAGCTATTTTTAAATAAGACTTTTACAAAGAAGAGTGGTACTTCATTTTTAATAAGCGAAACCAAGGTTTATTTGTTGTCATTTGGAACACTGTTTTAATGATTTTCTTCGCTTTTTTTTTCTACTGTTGCTATGGCTACTCTAGGCCCTAGTAGGTGAGTAAGTTTCCTAGACGACTAACAGCTCAAAAAGCTTTTGAATTGTTTTATACTATTTCTTTTGATAGCGAAGATGATTTACATTTAGATCCATCACAAGATTCCGATAGTAGTAGTTTTAGAGGATTTTAGTTATAGAAATGAAGATGAGGTATGTGTACATCATAGGGTTTGGGGAAAAAATAGTTATTTTCTGTAATTTATTTTATTTAAACTGAAAAAATAGCTTACAAACATATAGTCCTTTCATTTATATTTCATTTGATACCAAGTTTAGTCTTATAAACCAAAGAATAATATTTTAAATATTTTTAATAAACCCAACCTCTCACTCTTTTTCGCTCTTCGAAAAAAATGTACATTTTTTAAATAAAAATATGCAGCAGCGAAAGAGTTAACTTGTTTTGATGTTAAGTCTCTTGGGGCCATAGCGGATTATATTCCTTGATCACATTATCTCCACAAAGTAGGTACAGATTAATGCCACGTTAGCCATAGCAGAAAGGGTGATGTAATATCCGGGCTCTACCTTACTTTCATTTCTTGTGCGCCTATCCAAAATGACCAACTGAATGTTGCTAGGCTACTGTAACAACGAACATGCACTCACTACACAACTTTTATGGTCGCTTATTTTGATAGATGATTAGGGAATATGATTTGCACTTTATATCGCAGGGCCATTAAAAAATATTTGAGCCTCTCTCATGCCTGATATAATTGTACGCTTAAGTTTGACACGTATGATATAGGAGTACCTTTTTTCTTTAAATTTACTAATGCTTCATTTGTTATAATTTTTTTTTTCAGATGCATAACTTGGATGTAGACATTGCAGTCTTTGTTACATGTAACAATAACCAACACATATTTTTATCTTCAATGAGTCTTGCAGCCAAAGTGAAGTAAACAGTTGAAGTAAATGAATAAAAATACTATTGTAAAGGGACAATAAATAATATTATTTTAATATTTTGTTTTTTCATTTACAGGTTATTGCATTCTACACAAGTGTCTTGACGTTGAAATCCAAGATGTTTCAGTAAATCTGTATGATAGATTCTTGGTTGACAGCTGATTGAGCACCATTTCTTGGCTGGCAGCTGAATATACACCATATCTTGCCTGGCAGCTGAATATACACAATATCTTAGCTGACACCTAAATGTACACTTTACGTTGGCTGACACCTCAATGTATACCACACCATCTTGGCTGACATCTGAATGTACACCACACCGACTTGGCTGACACCGGAAAGTTCACCACACCATCTTGACTGACACTGGAATGTACACAACACCATCTTGGCCGAATGCTGAATGTACACCATATCATCTTGGCTGACCGCTGAATGTACACCACACCATCTTGGCTGACACCGGAATGTACACAACACCATCTTGGCTGAATGTACACCATATCATCTTGGCTGATGGCTGACAGCTAAATGTACACCACACCATCTTGGCTGACATCTGAATATACACCACACCATCTTGGATGACACCTGAATGTACACCACATCACCTTGACTCTCATCTGAGTGTAAAACACACCATCTTGACTGACACCTGAATGTCTCAACCCAAGTAAACAAATTTACGAAATTATTAATAAAATAAATTTCTACTAACACACAACTAAAATTTTTAGACTTTTCAATCAACCTGTTTATTGTTTCAATCACTCAAACTTTAACCTTAATGGTTTTAAACCTATACTACTTTTCATTTGTAATTCAAATAAATGTCACCTTGTTGCTGTATGAATGTGCTGCTCCACAAAAACTAATAATATAGACTTTTTAATTACCCTAACCTGTCTTGGCATGAAGACTGAATGATAAAATGTATTACTTTGACCAGTTGGTTCAAATAGACTGATGAGCTGAATGATTTACCCTAATGCTCAGTTCAGACCATCAAATTCTCATCAAATTTTTGTTCATACATTTGATGCAATTTTTGTATGAAGCCTTGTCATAACTTTAATTTAAAATAACTATTTGATCATATTTTGATGGAGTGCACATTTTTTAATATCTGCATGATTATGCACCCTCCACATCACATGAACAAACACTAAGAATTTCATCAATCTATGTCACTAGGTCGTGTTTACATTGACTAAGCTAAGTTATCAAAACAACAGCAGCCTCCAAATAATAATTATGTACTTAATTTAGAAAAAGATGTAATAGAAACATTAGACAATAAATGAGCGAAGCGTATGATGTAATTGAAAGGTAATTATAAATTAAATAGGCTTATTATTTGTAAAGCATATATACTATAACCCTGTAACTAATGACTACTTTGTTAGATACTTTAGTCAAAAACTAAAACATTTTGTAAAAATAAACCAATGGCATAGTTGAATAGAGCTAAATTTTTACAGAATTATAACACCAAAATTATATTTTTAGCTGTTGTAGTTTTAAAGTTATGAATTTTTAAAGTACGATTTGGTTTGTCCTTTTTTAACATGGACTGTATCTCCACATTCTGTGACCTCATTCCGCCGATCGCGTCATGCGCAATGACTATATAGTTTATATAAGGCTAAGGCATTCCCTTATCACTAAAATACTGTTTAGGGTCGATTTATTTTCAACTTTCAACTTTCAACTTTGGCACATGAATAATTAATTAAAGCTTTCCCTGACCAATGGTTTAATAGTTTTTGCACACGGCAAACACTTATGAAATAAACTCTGAGATAGTACTACGATATAGCCGTTATGCAAGTGGCTGTGAATGGTTGCCAATGACAACATGTTGCACACGGAAATTTCTGATAATTTATAATATGGACTCTACAGGGTTTTTAAAGCTCAAATTAAAACATTCCAGTTTAAATGTCTTCAAAATGCATTCTGAAACACAAGTCATCAAATATTTTGATGTATATAGTGGTAATAATTAAATATTTCTTAAGTATCGGCAACTTCCGTCATTAAAAAGGGGGCGTGGCCCACGCCATGTCGAAATAAGGCTGAGCCCCCTTATGGTGATATGGGTCACTGGGAGAAGCGTAGCGAACGTGGGACACGACCTACATCAATGAGAATTGGCACAGATATATATCAATATCTAATGCCTTACACGATTTAATATGAAAGACATGTTCCTTTTATTTCACAAAAAATGTATTCGAAGATGCCTTATATATACCAAAGATTTTCAAAATGAAGTTCGATAGAAAAAAGCAAAATAGTTGGATGGAAATGTAGGCGAAGATGTCTTCCAAATTATAAGGCCGGAAACGGAACTCAAATATATGTCCAAAGAACTAATTTAATAATAAATAGACACACACATCGGAAAATTAAAAACTCGGATTTTTCGGCGCCGACGCCCATTTCCGATTTTTAAAAAAGTAGTAGTCTCCCTTGTTTTATCGAAGTATCTAACTTTGTACTTCCAATTGGATCAATGAGAAATTTAATCAGCTCGAGCTCCTGAGCTCCATAACCCTGATTACAAATAACAATTAGAAATTTAATTCTCCTACCCCACCTCCCTTTTTTGTTTTTAGTGCTATCATAGCAAATGGATGCGCCCTTAATTAAATTAAAGAGTTCAACTTTTTAAATTATTAAACTTACTATAGGGGCAGTATAGGTTTGTTATTATATTGTTGTTCTGTGGCGACCCCTTAGGTCCAATTTTTAATAATTTCCACAGAAAATGTAAAATCTAATTATGTTATTGTTTGAGTCATTTTATAGACATTTTTTTTTTTGGGGTAGAATGTAGAAAAATGAAAAACTTGACTCTAGATATAATAAATATTTAAATAAAGACCCTTCAAATGAGATAGAATCATAGTAAAAAGCTTAAATTTCTCAAAATTACTGTTATGTTGTACTAGTATAGTAAAACTCTCCTGAACATTCATAAATAAAAGTTCATTAATAAAAAAAATAATCAATATAATTTTTAACAAGTTATGAGATACCGTTAGTTAAAAAGAGAATTAGCAGTACTCTTCTTCTTGGTCTCATCAACTGCCATTGGAAAATAGGCCATTAACTATTTCTTTCCACTACTTCCATTCTCTAGATATCTTCTCCAGCTCTTGACAATTTTTATAACCCGGTATATTTTTGTTGACATCCCTTTACCAAGATTAGGGAAATCATTCCTGATTTATGTATAAAAATGAACAGAACACACTGCATTAGATTTTAAAAATTATATCGAGTACAATTATGTATACCTTTTATACTGGTACTCTAATTTAAACTATAAAAGAAAATATTTTAGGGAGTGGTAATCTCCTCTTTAAAAAACACCTGATTTAAAATATACAAATACAAGTCCAATCACAAATACAAGTCCAATCACAAATACAAGTTCAATCACAGATTTCACAAGAACTCAGAAACAAAATTGTATAAATTTTATTAAAAAATAAGCAGTGCTGAATGAAGTTATCAATAAGCACTACCATTAGTTGCAGTATTTGTATATTTGAAAATAGGATGTCACAATTATCTTTGACAATGAAAATCTTGTCGTTTCATTGTCTCTCAAGTTAGGGGATTGTAAATGTGTCTCTAGTGTTTAATAATTTCTGGAAAAAAAAAATACATTTTATTTATTGCTCATAAAAATATATAAAATACATATATTATAAAGTTATGATCACACTCATTTTAAAGTATAAACATTTATTTTTCCCAGTTATTAAATGTAATGTTTATAACACAAATCACTAGAGACACATCACTAGACAAAGGACTAGCAAACTAATCACTAGCAAAACTTCACTAGGCAAAGGACTAACAAACAAATCACTAGTGACACATAACTAGACAAGTGACTCACAAACTAATCACTAATTACTCAAGACTAGTCAATTGACTATTTATCAAATAACTAGTGACACCACTGTAAAAGATACTAACAAACAAATACTAGACAAGTGACTAAGACTGGAAAGCTTAACAATAAATTCATATTTATTACAACTCTAATAAAGAATGTTCTAAAAACTATAACAATAGTTTTTAGTGAATAGACAAGAGGTGGCTTGGACTGAATGAATGATTTAACAAAAGTGCATCAGTTGTAAATTTGAATTTTTTGTTGATTATGATAAGAATCATGAAGATTTTTACCTATAGCAAGTAATTAGGTGTGGTGCATTTAAAAAATAAAAGTAGGTTGGGGGAGGGATGTTCCATTAAAGCCTTTAAATACTTATACTTATAAAAATATTCTATCTTCAAAAAGTTTGTTATTTATGACTATTTAAAACAATTTTCAAAGAGCAAATAAAAAAGTCTCGCTAAATCATGAAATTTTTTTACACCAAAAACAGTTTTTAGTGATTAAAAGTTTATGTTCACAATGTGCTTTCGATTCACCAAGATGATCCATAAGGAAAAAAGAAATCCAAGTGTTGGGGGATAAAGAACCAAGTGGAGCATGACATAATAAGTATGACTCTAGAATTATCAATTTTATGATTATCGGAATGTTTAAATAAAACATGATAAATTTGAACTTTCTATGAGGGCTCTATTGAATGATAGCCTGCAAGGCAAGGTTGAGAACGCAATATGTTCCCAAACCAAAGGCTAGTAATTGTTATTAATGCTAACAATTATAAACTAACTGACCTTACTAGTAAGGTATAAACTAACTTGAAATTTTAAAAATAATTTAACAATAATAGGATATAAATATCTGTTACCAGTACAAAAATATCATATCAGTTTATAAATGTAAAAAATAAAAGCTATTTTTAATATTTTCTTGATAAATTATTTACAAAAAAATAAAACATGCTTTAAAATCAAATTTACAACAAAAATTTAAAAATATTGAAGTTATAATAATATTGTACAGGATATCCCAGAAGAATTCTATTTATAAGTATAAGGTCATATACTTCTATTAAAATGTATATTAAAAAGTATTTTAAACAATTAAAAAATGTAAAATTATGTACAGAAAAGTAACACTTGCACAAATAAAATTAAATTTAGCATAGAAGAATTGTTAATTTACTTAATTCTAGTAAAATAAATGTCTGAAATAGAGATATCTTTTCTCCCTCAATTTTGCAAAAATACGGTCAAAGGGAAGCAACCATTAAAATAAAAAAAAAATTTAAGACGACAGCGATAGCTTCCCATTAATTTTTAAGTTTATTTATACGAATCAAGAAAGTTAACTCTTGTCACCTTGGTGAAAGATCGTATTAACTTGGTTACTGTTCCTGATTCTTTTTATGAAAGTATGGGAACTAACTGCTGTTACCTTGATGGACAAAATAATTTTTTGAGTTGTCTCTAATTGAGTACTCTTTTATACCAAAAGTTTATTAAAAATAAATAAAATCAACATAGTTTTATTAGCTTTCCTTAGGAAAAAGAATTCTTTTGTGATGGTAGTGTTTCTTGCTGCATCCAAGTACTGGCATTTTCCCAACTTTTGGGTGTATGATGCTGCTAACCTAACAACGGTACCTAGCTGATGCTGTGGTTTGAGTTATAGATAAAGAATAATAAGGATAACTTTGTCAGTAATTTTCAAGATACAAAACAAACATTACTTTGTTCTGTACTATGTTATTATATGAATGTGTGAGGAGTGGGGTACTGTTTGAAGTCAAATTATGTAATTATAGGGATAGGTGTAAGTTAATTAGGATTAATTAAATTAAAATCAAGCTATTTAATTTAGTTTTCAACAAAATTTTTTGTAAAAATATTGCTATTCCTTAATCCTTGCCACAGCAATTGAGTGTTTTCAACTGGATGTAAAACACCAGGCCCAGGAGACAGACTTGTGATTGCTATCTTGAGTCTCCTTTTAATAACCTTTCTTAATTCACAAGGTAGTTGGAATGAACATCTCGGCCTAGGTTAATGCAATTGTATAAAGTTAATAAGTTTAAAATATAAAGCATGTGAAAGTGACAAATTTATTTTTGGAGGGTGTGGGGGGGTAATATTTTTTTTCTTCAGTCCCAAGCATAATTTAATAGAAAGAAAAAAATGTCTAAACTGGCTTATGAACATTTTTGTTTGATTGTTCTTTGTTGATTATTTGAGTCTGTGTAGTCAATCAAATTAATTTTGAAAATAAATAAATATTCTGAATCCATTTGGGTACCAGTACTAACATTACTAACAATAATAACATTACATGTATTCAATGTAACAAACCAACATCTTGCTCCATTTCACTGTTCCAACTATAGGGTGAGTCTGTTCTCTGCCATTGGTTTTGCAAGTTGTAGGGGAATGAATAGGCCGTTCTGAAATTGTGGCTACTTCCAATGAAGTTCCTTTTGAGAGAAATCACAATCTCTGGGGATATTCCAATATTTCTCTTTGCTGGCAGGGCATTTACATTTTATTTGAAGAGATATGGGCAGCTTTTTATTTTTATTCCATATTTTTCAGGCTTGGATGGCATATATTGAATAAATCTGCACTGACCTCTGCAACCAACCAGTCACTAGGGCCATGGTCTATTTAGCCTATAATCTAACCCTTTCAAAAATACAGAATACACTAGATAAAACTAGACAAGCAAGTTTATAATTTCTCTATTTACAGATTGTTTCTGTCAACATATTGGATGATTTCCTTGTTTCTATCAACACACTGGATGATTTCCCTGTTTCTATCAACACATTGGATGATTTCCTCCAAGAAGTGATCTGATAGAAAACAATTTCTCTTGATTTCATGGTTCATTGACCCAGGTACTGAATATCTATTAAGTAAATGTATTTCCAGTTTTTAGTTAGTTTTATTTTACATAGGTTGAGAACGCAATATGTTCCCAAATCAAAGGCTAGTAATTGTTATTAATGCTAACAATTATAAAGTAACTGACCTTACTAGTAAGGTATAAACTAACTTGAAATTTTAAAAATAATTTAACAATAATAGGATATAAATATCTGTTACCAGTACAAAAATATCATATCAGTTTATAAATGTAAAAAATAAAAGCTATTTTTAATATTTTCTTGATAAATTATTTACAAAAAAATAAAACATGCTTTAAAATCAAATTTACAACAAAAATTTAAAAATATTGAAGTTATAATAATATTGTACAGGATATCCCAGAAGAATTCTATTTATAAGTATAAGGTCATATACTTCTATTAAAATGTATATTAAAAAGTATTTTAAACAATTAAAAAATGTAAAATTATGTACAGAAAAGTAACACTTGCACAAATAAAATTAAATTTAGCATAGAAGAATTGTTAATTTACTTAATTCTAGTAAAATAAATGTCTGAAATAGAGATATCTTTTCTCCCTCAATTTTGCAAAAATACGGTCAAAGGGAAGCAACCATTAAAATAAAAAAAAAATTTAAGACGACAGCGATAGCTTCCCATTAATTTTTAAGTTTATTTATACGAATCAAGAAAGTTAACTCTTGTCACCTTGGTGAAAGATCGTATTAACTTGGTTACTGTTCCTGATTCTTTTTATGAAAGTATGGGAACTAACTGCTGTTACCTTGATGGACAAAATAATTTTTTGAGTTGTCTCTAATTGAGTACTCTTTTATACCAAAAGTTTATTAAAAATAAATAAAATCAACATAGTTTTATTAGCT
>CAXITT010000097.1:1546533-1608669 GCA_964033795.1 Lymnaea stagnalis | reverse complement strand
ATAGATAGATAGATAGATAGATAGATAGATAGATAGATAGATAGATAGATAGATAGATAGATAGATAGATAGATAGATAGATAGATAGATAGATAGATATATAGATAGATAGATAGATAGATAGATAGATAGATAGATGGGTTGAGGGAGGGAGAGAAGGATCGAAAGATGAATGAATTGTTGGATGCATTGACGGATGGATGGATTAATTGTTAACAGAACGCTTCCTTTAATAGTTGCGCAAAATGTATCTTGTATATAAGAATAAGCGAAAAACATTCACTAATGCACTTAAAACTCAATCAAATAAGATCAAACAACAAATTGTTCATGTCTAATTAAATACAGTTTTATTTTAATTTATATAAGATATTCCAACTGATAATAATGTGTATAATATGTATATAAGTCAACCTTAAAAGTAATTTAACATATTCAAAGTTGTTAATATTTAAACACCATTTCTCGAAAGCGAATGATGTTATTTTCAATTACTAATTTATTACCTGAATGTTTGTTTGCTATTAATAAATCTGTATTTAGATTAACATTTTTTTTGTGACATAATTAATAATTTAATTTCTATATGGAAAATAAATAAAACACATTACAGAGAGTCAATGTTTATTTTAATGTTTATGCTTTATAACGTATTTAAATTTTTTTGAAAATTTATACGTTTTATACCAATTGTTTCAAGTAACATGATACAATTTTTTATATAATGAAATTAAAATTTCATCTGACTTTAAATCTTAATTGAAATTATTGCTTGCTTAATTCAACACGCTAAGTTTTATACCCACCAATAAGTGTGTTCTATTTGAAGAGAAAATCACACAACAGGATACTGCTGTCTTAAGCAAAAGGAAGTAAATTCTAAAAATAACTGTGTTACTACACACTGTATAATATAATGTAATTCCTAGGGAGGCTTTTGCAATTTTAACGAGTGTACGTTATATTCTTTTGTGTTTTTTTTTTAACTGAACTTTTTGAATGAAAACATTGTTTTTTATAATATTTAAAAAAAAAAATATTTTGATTTCGTAAAATATAACATTGCTTTAAAAAATTAATATAAACACCATTTTATAAATAATTTACTAAAACGTAATTTTTTTAAAAAGTACTATTTCAAATTTGATTTAATTTTATGTTAGTGCAAATAGCTAGGGGCTTTATGGCTTCAAAGACTTTATTCAATATTTGGTTATCTTTAACTCAAACTTCCATGTTTCATGTGTTGTCAATTGTTTTGAAAGTCTAATCCTTCAGCTATTTTTCCAAACACTTAAAAATCCCAAATCACATTTAATATCTCTTGTGGATTATCACTTATATTCTTAATATCACATTTTAGTTTTAAATGAAACAAGGAAAAAAGGAACTTATTTTGATTTCAACAGTCATGCTCCTGAAAACGAAAGTCGTGTTTTACAGAGCTTGTGATGTCACAAATTTTGTAAGGACAAACATCAATTATTATTTAACTCTTCATCATTATTTTATTAGGCTTATTCCTATTTCAGAACTGCAGTACAATCAGCTCAAAGTATATCCTTGACTTGGCCTATGTTGAAAAAGTAAGTGTAATTAATTTATAATTAATTAGACTAATATTTGGTTTTAAATGTTTACATTATTTTTGCCTGTACTTTACATAAACTACATACTATTATTGATTTAATTATTTTTTTCTATTTGTAGACGAAGACCGTCTATAAAAACGTGTTTATTACCACAAGTTATATAATTGAACATGTATATCTTTCACTTTTGTATTTAAATTGTTTAGCATATAAATGATTTGCCGATTACTTTTATGTGCATTATTATTAATTTTATCTATTTATGTAACACCAATATACACAGGTTAATTTGTTTTTAAATTCTATGATATACACAATTTAACTTAAATCATTTATTAAACTTTACTTGTCTTTATTTAACACATTCTGACCATTAAAAAAAACATAAAGTTCGACCAAAATTATTAAATAGATCTATAATTTTATATATTTTTTACCTGCGAAATGCATTTTATTTAATTTTTACTCTTAATGTATTCGGTCTCTATTACCGTCCAGTTCACAAACCAGGTATACCAGTAGACCTATAGCTAGTGGGTCTAGTCAAAATAGAGCAATTTCACAACACCGTTTTGCCGACAGTTTCCCAGATCCATTGACGAAAATGTTTTTAAAGACTCTTTAAGCAAATAATAATGTAGTCGTGGAACTCTAGTCCCCCAAATTAAACATTACTTTTTTAATCCTACCTATATGCGGTGAAGAAAATGCTACCTAGAAGATCTTCCCCCAACTTGGTTTATTTTTCTTTATGTGTAACCTTATTCGGTTTTATATGATCCATTAGTGGAAGCTGTAATTATGTCCCAACAAAATAGTACCTAACCGTATGGTTGTCTAGATGCTTGCATTACATTACTGGTGCGGTGTAGAAAATACTAGGCCGGTTTCGTAGACAAGGAAGAAAAACGCTCTCCCTTAGCCACAGGCTGCAATAGAGACAAACTGCATCCGGAGCAGGATGCTTTAGGCACATAAAATATTATTTATTTTCGTTTAGTTTCGAGCCTAAATTCATATGACGCTGGCTTTTATATCACAAGTTAGCAACTTAAAGTGGGTTTAGTTATGAATGAATCGATTAACACAGGCTTATGTGGTGAACCCGTCCAATAATCGCTCATTTTCGGGGCACTCTGCGATTATGAGCTCTACTTTTCAGCGGCAAGGTTGCACTGCTGGAAGTTCGTGTCTCTACGTGAATTGAGTCTTTGCAGATTGCTTAGTGATGTCTGTGTTAGTCTTCATTTTAGTAGTGGTGCTCTTTTCGCTTTCTTGTTTGCGAAAACTAACATATGGAATTCCTTAACAATACTATTTTTGTTCTTATTTCGATTGTTTGATATACTTTTTTTTCAGACCATGCAACAAAAGATGTTTGTAAAAATCTCAGTTTTTCTATATTTTTTTGGTATGTTAATTATGTTTTTCACTTTTAAAATACTTAAAATTTACATCATTTGCAATATATTTTTGAAACACATAATTTAAAATTCGTTTAAAAGTTAAATGCTTTACATTATTATCACAAGTTTTTTATTATGATTACTATACATATTTTTTTAATCAAATTTCTTGTATTTAAAATAATATCATAACACATAATTTACTTACATTACTGATTCAATCAAATCATAGAAGTCATTTAGTCCTTGTTATTAAAAACATTTTTTTTTTAAAATATACTTCCTCAAATATATCTTAAACTATACAATAATACAATATATTTAGCTCCAATTTGGAATATATATATAATAGTTTGTGTCCTTATCTTTTCCAGATGTATACATGGCTGAGTGGTCTTCTGTGGAAAAACCACATTCATTTATTTGTGACTATGCCACAGAAAGCATATCTTCTATTGTGTGGAAAAAAAATGAAGCATCTTATTTTTCATGTTTTGCTTATAACATGCCAACATGTGTTCCAGCGGATGAGAACAGTAGTTTATATTACGAGGCAAATTTGACATCAAATGCCGCGTCATACACAAGTGTATTTACAATAAAGTCTGTACAATTAGTTCATCATAACACAATTTGGATTTGTCAACCCGATTTGACTACAGCATCTGCAAAACAGTATAATCTCTATGTTTTTGGTGAGAAATTGTTTTCGTAAAGATTAAACATAATTTGTATATATATATATTTATATTAATGATTCAGTTATAAGCTAAAAGAAGAGTTTAAAGATTGAATTTTGAACCCTGTAAATACAATCATAATTCGAGCTATGAACTCAATGATTAAATGTAATTAGAAATAAAATAAAATTCATTTAATTATTTTTTCAAAGCACCTGCTAAAACACCAAGATGTGATAGTGTAACTCTTCTTAATGACACCAACATTGAGATACATTGCTACACGGACATCGTTTTCCCATTAGCTGTTTGCGGATTTTATGTAAATACCAATGTAAGTAAATCATATTTTTAGAATTGTCTTTTAATTTAAGAAACTTAAAAAAATAAAAAAATTAACAAATTAAAATGAAAGGAACGTTGATAATAGAGAAATGGTAGGCCTAAAAAAAAGTATCTGCTAATCCGCTTTAAGAACACTTTGTGGTGAAAACGTAAGTAAAATCTATAACCAAAAATGTATTTAAGATATGAAAATTAATATAAATTATCCTTTTGGCTAAACATTAATTTTTAAAATAATTTTAATATGTTTAAATGTATCTGTGTTTACAACAGGCTACAAGAGAAGTAAAACTAACCAATGGATCCATCTCCTATATCAGCCAACCATCACTCACTAAGGGATATAATAGGACTGATTGTACCTACACTATATCTGCTTACGTTTTAGGAAGTGGAACACATTTATTTAGCGTTGAAATGTATCCAAATATAACATCGAATATAACAGATGAAATAAAAAGTAGAGGACAATACAATGACCCTACTATGATAGGTAAAACTGAACTTTTTTTTTTATATTGAGCAAAGTAAATTACTCTTGTTTACATATATGACAAAATATAGAATTGCAAAAACAGAACAACATACTAATATATCTCTCTAAGTTCGATATGGGTTTGTTTGTTAGACACCTATAGTTCTAAAAACCAGTGAATCTAGAGAGCAGACATTTTCCAGATTAATTCATAGTTACTCTTGAATCCTTATAGGACTGGTCATTATTTTTTCTGAGCTCTGGTAGGCATACTTTTTACAAAATTTGGATTTTCCCCATATTGAGCAATACACAAAAAAGTTATAATTTTGAGCTAACGCTATTTTGGTCATGCAGTATTTAGATATGTCTCTCCTTTATGAGATAAATATTAATATTTAAAGGACGGCATACAAGCTGTCGGAAGAAAATAGTTCAAAAAGATAAATTTGTCACAGCCTATGTCTTTTCCTTTTAAGACAGGCGCCACAATATTAATAATTTAAAAGAAAATGTCTGCCGAATTTTGTAAACAATTTTAGTGATATTATTTTTAAAGGTGAACCGCAACCATAATATGATAAATTTAGTTCTTTATGGAACAGTTTTCTAATGTTAATTTGAATTTGAATCGTAATTTTTGTTTTTATTTTATAGGGCCTCGTCCAGTAATTATTTATATGACAATTTACTAAATACACGGTTATTATTATTATTTTTTAAATTTACACAAATTATAATGTTTTTAACATGAATATTATATTACAAAGTTATTTTAACTTTTATATATATAATTTCATCGTTAAATTAATTTAAAAAATCCATTCTTATCTAAAATTTCTTTTAATTAGATAAATAATCATGAGGTCGGGGCATTTTTTTGCCTTGAGGTGATTTTTGGCCGCCATATTGACAATCTTTTCAAACTTCACTGAAGATGTGAAGGCTACGCGCAAAAAATTTGTAATCATGGCTCAAAATGAATCCTCCTACGGTGCTAAAAATTATAACGGAAATCAAGAAGTTATACGTGTCTAATAAGTAAACAGCCTATACAACATTTTTTTTGGTTATAAGTCCTTTATAAATACATATCGAGCAGGGGAATGGGGCTTAAAATTTGACAAAACCTGCATACCAATAATGTCCTTTATAAAATTTCTTATTAGTGCTTATCACTCCCACTCCCACCCGCAAAATGCTAACAACCGCACAATATTCTTTTTTTTCACGCCCCTAACACATATTAATTTTCAATTGGCCATACGCTTTTACACAGCCATATCACTATACCTACTGTTTCCGTAAAACAAAAGAAACTAACGCACTGAAAGCAGATGCGATATTTTTAAAGAATTTAATTTAGCGAGGTTATCGTGAACTTTATTTCGTGAAATCAGTTACGTTATACTTCTTTCATCTTTCCCTTGAAATATAGGAAATATCAATGTTTTAGGTGGTGAATGTGAGGTTAGGTCTGACGATTTGAAAGAATGGGTTGTCATCGGTAACAAGGCTACGAGTCAAGTTTCAACTCGCTAGTTTGATGGGAATTATCCATTAGCCGTCCGAAAATTTTGCCCCAAAAACTCAAAAGCGAAGTTTAAAATATTTTAAAACAAGAGGAAGACAGATGTGATTATTTTTTCTTCCTGATAAAATTTTCGCTCTAAAAGGTAAGTTTTTCCTAATTTTATGACAACTAAAATACTCTTCAATTATATCGAAAGAATGTAAAACAAATATATTTACATTGATCAGCAGTAATACCTACATGTACGTGAACATAAATAGTTAAGCTTTCATCAAATAATTTGTCGTTACTGTGTATTTAGTGTATTTGTTCACAGGCGTAATAGTTTGACATTTTTTTTTGTTTACACTGAATACGATAAAAAGGTGCAATAACTTTTTGATCTATAATTTTTTTAAAATTCATTTACATTTTGTTCAGTTATTTAATCAAAAGATGTAAGCTTGTATTTATTGTTGCATTTTATTATTATTTTACAGAATTTATTGAGAGTTGTGACTAGGATACTTGCCAAATGAAACATCCTTATCGTTTTTCAAGTTTAATTTAAATCAATGAGAGGAAGATGCTTTGGAAATCTACAAAATGCAATATTAGGACAAATATACTACCTTGGTCTTAAACTGGACTTTCAGTTGATGAAAATGAAATGTATGCATTTATTGGACTAATAATCCACAATCTCTAATTGTGTGAACTGTTACTAGATAAATTGAGTTGATTGACATGATTAATGAATTCATAATTTGTTAAAACGTATGCCAACAAACCAGGATATAAAAATAATACAATAACGTTTCTAAAAGAAACTTGAATAGACTACTGACAACAGGTAGAGTTTATTTTTATTTTTGATCCCAATTAATGTATAGGAATGCAAGTACGGTATTTAAAAAAACAGTTTAACAGTTTAAAGAAGGACACAAATGATAGGATATTCTTATTATATAAAAGTAAAATGATACCGTTATTTACAATCATAACTCAATGATTTATAACTTCTTGCAGAGTTAATACATACTTTTACAGTTTTTGATAAAAGATGGCAAATTTTTAATAAATACAAATAATATGGACAATGCGGTTTTAACAAAAAATGAATGAAAACTCGTAATTTTTATTTTGATGACATTTCTCATTTTATGCTGATAGTATGGTAATATTTCTTTTAATCTTTAAAAGTAAAGCAAGGCGTATTTTTTTTTTTTAATCTGATAGCTTTAGCATTTTTGGCTTCTCAGAATTGATCAGGTGGTGGCAAACTTTTTTAACAATGCCTATGTTTCTGCCCTTTTGACTAAATTATTATGGCCTATCATTCTTTTAAAACTAAACAGTTTCATTACAGTAAATATTTAATGAGCACAATCTTTTTTTTATAGGTTAATGTTCCTTTTTTTCTTTTTTTTAGTTTGTTTCTGTTTATAAGCTAGAGAGATAATCTAGACTAATTGCAATGTCATTGTTAAATAAAAATGTTAATGTTCTGGAAGGCATAAATTATCTTATTTCGTAACCAATAGTTCTTTATTTGTACACAACGTTTGTTTGCTTTTGCTTTTTTAATATGTTAATATTATAAAGTAACACTTTTTTATAATACTAATATTATTTTTCTTTTGAAATAATTACCTTGTTTTGTTTACTAAAAATAATGGTAACTAACAGTAACGAAGCTAAACATTCGCTGTTTTTGTGTGTTTTATTTTAAAAAGTGTGCATGCCTTTTTTTCAAGTAGCATTATTAATAAAATTTTTAAGTATATTTTTAGAACGTTTCAAATTTTTTGTAAAAATGAATATCATTTATTTACTCATTAAAGATTCTAACTTAGGTCTCATTTCCTTTTTTCTCATTATTACTGTTTCTGGCATGTTTACATAATTTTTTTTTTAATTCACACAAAACTCAATATAATTGCCTGACATCAAATAAATATATAATTGACTGTCATTTCATCTTTGATATCAAATAATGCATAATTATATTTTGAATCTGGCTATACATAAAATGTTATTACTGTTGATTTATTCGTTAAGCAAAGGGGGAAACGTCCAGAAATAAAAAAAATAACTGTGAGTTAAAGTACTTAATATGTCTTATGATGCTTTAAATTTTAATAAAATGTTATTATACTTTTAATTTTCTCAGACACCTTTTCGAAGCAAGAGTTTTCAGCGATGGTTACATAAACGAATCAGTGAATTAATAATTAAATAGAATAATAATTTAATAAAATACATTATTATTGTAGACTTAAAACATTAAATGCAATATTCGTAATAATAATATGTTTTTAGGCACTATTTCAATCGAAAATAACAAATGATTCCGTTTTAATTGCACATTTTAATAGTGATTTTCTGTGATGTAAAATTCTATCTTCTACATTCTAAATTAAATTGGACTATTCTGATGTAATTTAGGTTATCCCCAGGCTCACCTGGAAGATGATTGTTTTGTCTACATCAAAGAAAAGGAAAACCGGACGTGCACGTGCACCGATGTTAGCAAAAGTATTTTACGGTCAAAAATCACTTGGTCAGCTGAACATGAAATCATGAACATTGAAACAAACAGAACACTTATAAGGAGCATCTCTTTATTTGGTAAAGTTTAAATTGATGTATCTATTATCTTATTCGTATTAAATTTAAGTGTATCCTGTAATGTAAACTATATGCATACTAGGGATTAACCGTGGTCCGAGTAATTTGAAACAATACCCGCTGGGTCCAAGTGCTATAAAAGAATGTTAACTTTTCATTTTCCATAATATATGTTGTCCGGTACACAATAGATATATAGACAATCCTATACCATACCCACAGGGCCTTAAACAATATGCCTACAGACAGTCCTGCACCATACCCGTTACTCTTTATTGATTAATACTGATTAACATAATAGTCGCCTCCGAAAAAGTTAAAATATCGAGCCAGGTTTCAACCGTCACTCATGACGCTCGCTGCTGGACAGCTTTATTTTTTATCCCACTCAGTACTATTAATATAAAACAAGTTGATTAGGGGAGATGGCCGGTTGCTTTAAGGTTGCCACTTCAGAAACAAATATATAACAGTGATATGTGCTATCTCTTCCTCAGGAGGTTTTATTGTCTATAACATATAATTTTTAATTAACATATTAATAGCTTGAAAGCAATCGCTTTGTTTATATTACATCACTTTGAAATTCTACTTTTCCTTTTTCTGTTAGAAAGTTTCAACTGTAACTATAAAAACAATATATATTGATTGCAATCCATTAAAAATTATAAAATTTAATGAATCATCTTTTGAACAACCATTAGTAGTTTCAATTTTATTATGGTTTGGCATATTTCCAAAATATTTCATTAGTTTAGTGCAAAAGTCCAACGCTGTTAGAAAATCTTACATTACTCTCTGAAAAAATCCTTGTTTTAAGAAGAGTGGCATATTAGGCTAATATGAGATGGAGACGATGATGGAGATATAGAAGATTATAAAAATTTAATGATTAAATACAATCATAGTAAATCTTTTACTCAAAAGCATTCGTTGACTTTTACATTAACAATTATATTTTCGTAGTGGGTAGCAGCCATCACTCAGAAAAGATATCGGCCAATCGATTCCAAATAAGTCGATGCTTTTTAGGTCAATCCGTCCCGTTTACATGCATATACAACCTTTCAAATTACTTATGTAAAAATTTACATTAGATTAATCGTTCTTTAAATATCAAATTACATGTATTAAAATATTTGTTATCTTTATTGATCTATCTTTTTTACACTCCACAAATTTTGCTGACATTATAAACCACTGTCGTTTTGTAAAATTTAAAATAAATGGTAATCATTTAATTTTAAATAACTGATTGATATTTTAATTAAGATGTATTGCCATAATCTATGCTCTTCCCTCCTGTATCTCTTCTTAAATTATTTTAATACAATATGTTTTTAAAAAAAATATTTTCAGAGGGACAATCCTTTACATGCACCATAAGAAATACGATGAATTTAACCAATAGAATTAATTATATCTTAAAACGCAATTGTAAGTAATTTAATTGGAGTATTCATTGATTAACCCAAAATTAAGTTATTATAAAATAACTAAATTGGGACCAATACACATATTATTAAATACGAGTAAACACATTGTTTGACATATTTAAAAATATTTTTTGTTAAATAACTGGGTTTCGGACGAAGTTTGCTTTTTAAATAACACTTAGTATTATACGTTTTATCTGTGCACAAAGAAAAAACTTAAAGAGAATAATGATTCTATTCTAATCATAGTAATCTAATACAGACCCTTTTTTCTAATAAAATTTGTTATACTTATGTAATTAACATATCTGCTTTTTTTTAACAATTAACCCACAAACATATCTGTAACATTAAACGCTTTCATTTAGCAACATTATGACAAAACTATGTTATTGGTATAAAACTGAATCAAGACAAACGCATATTAAATATTATACATGATGCATTTTTCAGATAAATTACCCGATACAGATACTGAGGTTAATTTTATTGCTTTAGGAGCAGGTGTTGGTGCTGGACTATTGTTACTGGTGGCTACACTGGTGTTTTGCTTTGTTTTTCAAAAGGAAGGTCAGTGTCCTAGTGTGTATTTGGGTTTTGCAAGCTAAGTTTGGAAATAGTTCAAATTTTGCCTTGCATGCATGTTCATCATTAACGCAAAATAACTTTCCAAATAAAACATCTATACCGTTAGGCCAGAGTCACCATGTCGATTAAGAGAAGATTACAATATTAAAATTGTTTTTTTTAAAGTTTTATTAGTTCTCAACAAAATGAAAATCTGGAAGGCTTCATAATGATTCAAATGTGACTTTAGTGACGATTAAATGCCACCAGCAATCATGTATGGCATTCCTCTATTGTGAACTATCACAGGTGATTGATAGCTCATGAAGGCAAAAGTGCTGTCCTATATAGTTTTACTCGATATTTTGGAATCAAGAGCAATATTTTATGAACACTGAATCTATAGAAATATATTTTATAGGCAAAATCAAAAGATGTACATTCTTTTTTTCCTTCAAGGTTTTATTACATTAAAAATATTCTATTAAACTGTGGTCCTATTTAGCATCGCTTTTTAGCACATCAATTTGTGGCACTTCCGCTATATGTATTTATCATGCGGTAACTTGTTGAAACCATACACATTTACTAAAAAATTGTTGAATAAAACAAAAACATAATAACAACATTCTCTATTTTTATGGCAATACTGTGGAGAAATTATAGAGCATTATCATTCTTTAATTTGAGCTTAAACCATTGCTCAATCTTTTTCTCATGCTGTCTATGATGCTTCCAACGATTATTCTATATGACCAGTTTTCGAAAAGAATAGACGATTCACCGGAAGCCATTTCACCTACTGGCTATTTTGCATCTGGAAAATTTCTACACGGGCCCTTTCTTTGAAAAAAATAGAGAAATTATTTGCATAAAAGTAACAATATAAATTATTTTTAAAATGTTGAAAATTCAAGAAAGTACATGTATCATATAAATGTCATACACGAGAGAGGTCATGTAATATTTTGGTCTGTGTTTAATCGAAAATTAAGATCAGCCATGATCATCTGTTTTATCGATGTTTGCACTAAATAAATCGAACGTGTAATTGATTTATATTGCCCACATTGCATATTCAAAATTTGGGTCACGTTTTTAAAAAAATAATTATTGACGTAAAAATTTTAGCCAAAATTGAGCCTTGTAAAAGTGTGTGTAATAACGGTTATGAGTCATTATCCTAGCTTTCTGGCTCCTTATTCTCAATATTAGTACCTGCTTTTTAAGCATGAATTGCGATGACCGACATACTGTTCAATTTTTAGTTGTTATAAAGTAAAAGAAAGTCTATACAAATTAAAAATTATTGAGTAAAATAGGATAGAAAGCTTCAAATGTATATATGTTTTTTGGTTTATTTTATTTTATGTTGAAAATTATTAAAGATTGAAAGATCGCCTCTGTCATTAACTACACCTTTAGTATATGTTTTAACAAATACACTCATTTAAATTTTATGTTACAGACTTGTGCCTCATCAAAACTAATTCAAGGTATGTATGTTTCAAGAAAACAATACATATATAAACGCTTAAATTACGTGTCAAAGGAATATATCTTGCATGAAAATGTATAATATATTTTAAAGTGTTAAATTAATTATTGTCATACATTTTATTTTTAATTATAACATGTCTTACCTCTTTAAATTGAACAAAAGATATATCTGAACTATGAATATTACAATTATAGTCAACACATAGTGTAAATGGAAACGCTGTTTTTTACTTTAACAAAGTTCATTCTTATCTTTATTTAATTAAAAACTTTAACTATACTGCAATATATATGTTCAGGTAAATATTCTTAGTATCGTTAAAACACTTAAATATATATATCAATCATATAAATAGCATCATTTCAATCTGTTAAAATAATCTACTTATATCAAAGTATTGAATTGTCTTCAATGACACTTAAGAATTTTGGGATGTTGGATAAACGCAGCACATGCAACCGAACTTTTCACGCCATTTCTTTGCCATCTTATAAGTGAAAGAATATTGTAAGCCTGTGGCCAAACTCTTCCCTTGACTCAAAAGTATTCGCACTGATACAGTTACTTTAAATGTTTGATAATCGTTATATTCAATTTTCTTAGCAAATTTAAGCTTTTTTCTAAACGAGCAAGAAGGAGCAGCAGTCGAAGGTAAAAATCGTTATGGCACCGATGGGTAGACTTAATACTTAATTGTATAGACTCTCTAAATAAGATATTGCCGTTCCTCTTCGTGTAAGTTCGAACCATGAATCAAAATTAGTTTCTCCAATTTATGCAATTAGCGTAGTTACTTCTTGGCTTTCTTCTTCGAATGCAAGTCCCTCTTTATTTGGCAAGTGTTTGGGTAGTTTCCTCACAGAATGCGAACTATTATTGCTTCTGTTGCGCTAGCAAGTCGAGTGTCAATATAGTTGGTAATTTTTGATTTCGTTATAATGGATTTTCCTCTGAATATCTGATCTGATGTCATTGTTGGTACTAACAAATCATTTGAAGATATAATTGTAGATGTATTTGATTGCATTAAAATACATATAAATCTCCCCATTACATTTTTATCTGTAAGTACCGTCTGTATGGCAAGAAGTAATGTTACGCACCGTTGTCAGAAGGGAAAAATTAATCTCCTATATGGCTCTTTATAAAAACTGTGCATAACAAAAGACGAGATCAAATGATGAAAGCAATAACAAATAATACGATACTCGAAACAAGGCTAATTACAATTAATACGTTTTATTAAGTTAACAATAAAGAACAAAAGTCAAAAAGAAATATAATTTTGTTTAAACTGTAAACTTACAGTATATTGGGTTGCTGGTTCCTGCAAAAATTTCAAAATTAACACATATTCAAAAATGTACAAATAATGAAAGGAATGGCTACTGTAAACGAACTCTCACACGTTCCAAAATAACTATATCATGCTATCTGAGCCTCTCGCATTGCAGTCTCTTCTGTCATACAACAATGCCGTATTTATAGTCTTTTCCATCGAAAATTCCCGATGTATTGGTCTTTGTTTTAGTGACTCAATCGTTATGCAATTTTCTACTACATTCGAGTCAACGAACAGTTAATAGAATGGTTTGTTTTAAAACAAGATTAAATGGAATAACCCACACCCAATACTGACGCAGGCGAATTTGGGTCAGCTTAAGGTCGTTTACCATAAAAAGATTAAATTTGAAAAAAAATAGAACGCCTATAAATAACACGTATGAATTATTCATCACTGCCCTTTAACCATTTCGTTTTGTTTTGGAAAATATTTTGACACTGATAAACTGGATAACCATTGACATTCAACTTTCTTGTGTAATTGAACTGCTCTTAAAACGCTTTCTTGCAATGCTCGAAGCAAGTGTTTTGGGCGCAGGATCCGTGACTCACACATCTTTTGGCCATCTCTTGTAGACCAGGATTTTATGTTTCAACATTAATATTTGCGCTGACGAATTGATCAATTCATTCTCCTATTGTAAACATATTATCTGCTGTAAAGTCAGCAAATTAAAGAACTTGTGGTATGCCTCAAATTTTGGAATTTGATTGTGTACACTACACATTTTGCTTGTCCAAAACGGTCCCTTCACGATCACGTCAGTAATGACCTAGTCATAGATAGCTAAATAATGTGCAAGACATCTACATCAGCTGGAAATCCAAGCATACAATAGAAAAGCATCATTTAGGTCTGTGTGGAAGCAAGCAGTGAAACAGTCAAAGACTGTATGTTACGCACTGACTTGTATTGGGAGAAATTAATCTAATATTTTAATTTTAATTTGGCTCGTTGTAAACATTGCCTAACAAAGGACGATACCATAGAATCAACAATATTAAAGATACGACCCAAAACAGTTTCTAGTTACAATTAATTAAGATTTATTATGTCTTAAGATAATTAAAAAAATAAAATAAAATAAAATTACAATCTTCAACTTACAGTATGGCAGATCTCGTACCGGTACACAGTTAATACAATTAGAAATAATGATGTCAATAAATAATGCGAAATAAAGACATATAAGTAGGAGCACACAAATACACAAAGAATAAAACCCGCCTCGTAATGTTAAGAAAATCTATCTGAAAATTCTCCGACCTTCGTCCGTGCCTGTCAATCCCTTATATAGGTGGGTCTACCGACGCCTAAGCCCTGCCTTCGACAAGCTACATGACATTTCTAGAACCATCAGAATTATTCTACAAAACACTACTTGGAACAGATTAATTATTTTTAGTAGTTTGGCGGTGTAAACAAGAATACTTCAAAGGCCTAAGCCACACCCTTTTGTGAACACAGCGTCTCATGTGGGGTCAATCAGAGGGCACGCACGAGAAATATGATGTAAACAAGCTCTCTATAACACCTCCCCTCTTAAAAGAAAAAAATGTCATTGTTCAAAAATGGAATTCTTTTTCCATTTAAATTGAAGAAAGTACATTTCTTACTCTCAAAATATTAGACAAAAAGCTTCTTAACAGCTTACAAACAATAACATAAGTGAAAATTAATTTCTGGACAAAGTATCTGCAATGACATTATGTTTGCCTTTAATATGTTTGATGTCCAAATTATATTCTTGTAAAAATAGGCTCCATCTTAACAATCTTTGATTTTTGGAGATAATCTTATTCAAAAATGTTAAAGGATTGTGATCAGTAAAAACAAGTACTGAATGTAAAGAACAACTGACATAAAAATCAAATTGTTGGAGAGCAAGAATTAAACCTAAACATTCCTTTTCTACAGTGGAATAGTTTTTCTGATGTGAGTTGAATTTCTTTGAGAAATAAGAGACAGGATGATCTACATTGTGGTCATCTTCTTGAAAAAGAACTGCACCAATGCCAACATCACTGGCATCTACAGCTAATTTAAACTGTTTGTTAAAGTCTGGTGCAATGAGAACAGGAGCATTAGCAAGTATATTTTTAATGTTTTCGAATGCTTCCTGACAAGCATCTGACCAATGAAATTTTGCATTTTTCTTTAACATATTACTTAAAGGAGAAGCAATAACTGAGAAATTTTTGCAAAATTTTCTATAATAACCTGCCATTCCCAAAAATCTCATTAACTGTTTTCTAGTAGTGGGTGGTGGAAGTGATACAATAGCATTTATCTTAGCTTGAACAGGCTTTACATGACCTTGACCCACTATGTGACCTAAATATTCCACAGTTGCATGACAAAATTCACATTTATTTAAATTTACAGTTACATTTGCCTGCAAAAATTTTTTAAACAGAGATCTTAATTGGTTTACATGAGATGAAAAATCTTGACTGTAAATAATTACATCATCAATATAGGCGCTGCAATTTTCCTGGTCAGCAATAATGTTATTTACAAGACGTTGGAATGTAGCTGGGGCATTTTTCATTCCAAACGGCATTACTTTATATTGATATAAACCATCTGGAGTACAAAAAGCAGAGATTTCTTTTGCTCTGTCAGATAGAGGAACCTGCCAATAACCTGATAGTAAGTCTATCTTGGTTACATATTTGGCATCACCTATTCGATCTATAAGATCGTCTATCCTTGGAATCGGAAAGGAATCAGTCTTTGTGAATGCATTCACTTTCCTGAAGTCAGTACAAAACCTGTAACTTTTGTCAGGCTTTGGGACTAAAATACATGGTGAACTCCAGTTACTAGAGCTTGGTTCAATTATATCATTTTCAAGCATGTATTTTATTTCAGACCGGATTATTTCAAGTTTTTCCGGATTGACCCTATAGGGGTGTTGCTTGACCGGAACTGCATTGCCAATGTCAACATCATGTACAGCAATGTTGGTTTTATTAGGTACATCAGGGAAGAGTAAAACAAAATCTGCAATAACAGACTTAACAACATCCTTCTCTGACAATGACAAATGTCCTAGTTTCTTATCTAAGTTGGCCAATACTTCTGAATTTTTAAGTTTATAATTACCAACTTTTTCTGGGACACTATCAAAGGTTTCAGTAACATTTTCTTTAAGTACTGAAGTTACAGTTGAGATTGTGTTAACATTTGTTTCTGAGGATGGACAATGATCATCACATTTTCTATCAAAATATTCTTTTAACATGTTAATGTGACATAACTGTTTCTTTCTTTTACGATCTGGTGTTAACACAATGTAATTTAAATCATTGATTTTGGACTCAACAACATAAGGACCAAAATATCTAGCTTGTAGTGCTTGCCCTGGTATCGGCAAAAGCACAAGCACTTTGTCCCCTGAAGCAAACTGTCTGAATTTTGACTTTTTGTCATACCAAACTTTCATTTTAGATTGTGAATCTTTTAAATGTAATTTAGCCAAATTAACGGCATTAAAAAGTTTAGTTTTAAATTTTTGGACATAGTCAAGAAGTCCTTCCGTGGGTGTCGATGACATCCACGTGTCTTTTAAAAGTTTAAGGGGACCGTGAACCGTGTGGCCAAACACCAGTTCGAAGGGGCTGAATCCAAGTGATTCTTCAAACTGCATCACTTGCGGCGAACAGTAGCATGTTGATGCCTTCATCCCAGTCTTTCTCTTGTTCTAAGCAGTAGGTTCTCATCATGTTCTTCAACGTCTGATGGAATCGCTGAAGTGCTCCCTGTGACTCAGGATGATATGCACTCGACAAGGAGTGTTCTATGCCTAACTGTTTCATCACTTGTTTGAATATTCCAGCCTTGAAGTTGGTTCCTTGGTCAGACTGTACAGACTTCGGAAGACCAAACAATGTAAAAAATCTTCGTCAAGGCTTTGACGATGTTCGGAGTCTTGATATTGCGAAGAGGAATAGCTTCTGGGAATCTTGTTGACGCACACATGATTGTCAGCAAGTATTGGTGACCAGATTTTGTCTTTGGCAGAGGTCCAACGCAGTCTATAATGACGCGACTGAAAGGTTCTTCGAATGCTGGAATGGGTTGAAGAGGAGCTGCTGGTATCTTCTGAATTAGTTTTCCTACAACCTGACAAGTATGACATGATCTGCAGTAGTCAACCACATCTTTCTTGATTTTGGGGCCAAAGAAGCGTGACGTGATTTTGTAATATGTCTTCTTTACTCCAAAATGGCCTGAAAGTGGTGCGTCATGGGCTAAGGTCATTAACTATCCTTCATTCTTCATCAGCACTTGCGTCTGGAGGTCGCCATTTCCTCAAAAGTATGCCATCTTGAAGGTAATAACATATAGGGAATAGTTCAGCTTCTTCTTGGGTCAAAGCGTTCTCTCGAAGTTTGACTATTTCTGGATCACTCTTCTGTTCTTCAATAAGTTGCATTCGAGTTGGAGTCTTGTAATTACTAGCCTCTTCATTTAGACTTGCAAAAAATGTTTTTCCCAGGTCAATTTCAGGAAGAATTTTATTGCGTTTTTGTGAAATCTCTTTTGTGGAGATCTTGGAACTCATGGCCCTTGTCACTGTACATGCTGGATACAATTCTTGATCTTCTTCCTGATTTTCATTTAAACAAGGTTCATGAGTAACGATGGGCTCGGCTATCACCTTCCCACCAGCTAAGTCATTGCCTAGCAGCAACGAGATGCCGTCCAATGGTAATGTTGGTCGGACACCCACAACCACAGGTCCGGAGACTAAGTCTGATTTTAGGTTGATGAGATGTAAAGGTACATCTATGCATCCCAGCTCTACACCTCGTAACAGGATGTTGCTCCCAGTAGCAGTAGATTCAGACAAGGGAAGTATACCCTCAAGTAGTAAGGACTGTGAAGCACCTGTATCTCGTAAGATTTTGATTGGTTGTAGACTGGAAAAATCACCTGGCAGTGATACAAATCCTTCCGATATGAAAGGCATGAAGTCTTGTATGACATCAGTAGTTTCTGATGTAGAATTTTGGACCTTGGTAGGTAAACTCGTGTTGGAGTCTTGAGAACATTCGGCTAGCGTAGAGGAAGTAAAACGCTGGGTAGAGTCGTCAAAACTTGCACACAAGTCCTCGGTAAAACGCCCTCTGGAGGTAGACCTCTTCTTGGAGCAAAAGGATCTTGGCGACAAGCTCATAAAACTCGCAGTCGAAGCAGGAACTTGGCTGGAGTCAGTAAAACTAGCCTTATTAGTCATAATGGAACTCTTTGATGAGTCGGGACACACCTCTTTGAAGTTTGTATGGACATCTGGAGAGTAAAAACTCTTGAATTTTGAAAATGTGTTTCCAGATGTATGACGAGACGTACAAGCGGAGACTTTGTGTTGTGTACCAGCATGTTCGTCTTCTCAGCTTTCTTCTTGAGTTTCCAGCAATCATCCCTCGTATGTCCTTCCTTTTTACAGTAGGCACATGTGTCCTTTGCACTTGTTTCTTTCGCACCGGGCTTAAATGGTTTTTGTGGAGGTTTACTGTTAGTTGATACTGCTGTCTTATTGTGCCTGTCTTTTCTTGTGTCAAATGGATTCTTGGAAAGTTGACGAGTTATGGTGAAGTCGTCGGCTAACACTGCTGCAGTATGTGCGTCACCTTCGCCACGGTCTGCAATATGTATTCGCACCTCAGTACGAACACAGTTCTTGAACTCCTCCATCAGAATGAGGTTCTTGAATTTCTTGAAGTCTGTTTCGGTGTTGGTTGCGTGCAGCCACTTGTCCAGGAGCCGTTCCTTTTCCCGGACGAAATCAACATGGGTCTGGCCATCACGTTTCCACAGTTCCCTAAACTTTTTACGGTAGGCTTCGGGGACACATTCATAAGCCTTAAGTATTAATGATTTTACTAGGTTATAGTCCCCGCGCTGTTCCGCATTCAGGGACACAAAGACTTCCGATGCCCTTCCAGTCAAGGCTGGTTGAAGTAAGGTGGACCACGTAGTTTCAGGAATTTTAAAATTTTGGCCAGTTATCTCAAACTGCACAAAATATTGGTCAACCTCTTTTTCTGTAAATTTAGGGATTACTTTTGCAAATTTAATTGCATCGCAACCCTGACCGGCTGGAGGCGCGAGTCTATTTTCCATTGCTCCTAAATTGGCCGTTATTTCCATTTGTTTTAACTTTATTTTTAGCTCTCTATCTTTTTCTTCTTTCTCTCTCTGAGCTTTTAGCTCCAGCTGTTTAAACTCTCGTTCTTTTTCTTCTTTCTCTCACTGAGCTTTTAGCTCCAGCTGTTTAAGCTCTCGTTCTTTTTCTTCTTTCTCTCTCTGAGCTTCAAGCTCCAGCTGTTTAAGCTCTCGTTCTTTATCTAGCTCCAGCTGTTTAAGCTCTCATTCTTTTTCTTCTTTCTCTGTCTGAGCTTCAAGCTCCAGCTGTTTAAGCTCTCGTTCTTTATCTAGCTCCAGCTGTTTAAGCTCACGTTCTTTTTCTCTCTGGGCATCTAGTTCCATTTGTTTGAGCTTTAGTTGGAGCTCCATACTTGGATCAGTTGGTTGTGTGACTGAGGCCAGTTCATCCTCAGATAACATGTCTTCGTCCACTAAGTGAACTATGATCATGTCTCGGATGGTCTTTTTAACTGCCGAATGAGTTACACTTATTCCTAAATCTTTAGCAATGGAAAATAGCTCCTTCCTAGAACATTTGTCTAATGCCTCAACTGATGGGTTTTCAACATCAAAATCCATTTTTACACAGGCAAAATACAACACTGATTTTTATAAAAATTTAAGCTTAATGTACACACTAATCTAATTGAATTTAAAGAAAAATTTGTAACCAGCTCTGTTGTTGGTGTCGTAAAATGGTATCGTGAACTCAAATTAGTTTGAGTGTATTAAGGTAAACAGTGGGTCAAAAACCACAGAAAAACTATCAATTTATTATTGGTGTAATAAAAATTATGGATTAAAATTATCCTCGGAAAAGCCAACAATTTGTTAAAATTGGGGTCTAATGAGAATAAAATATGGATTCGGTTATCCCGTACGATGCCCCCAATTTGTTACGCACTGACTTGTATTGGGAGAAATTAATCTCCTATTTTAATTTTAATTTGGCTCGTTGTAAACAGTGCCTAACAAAGGACGATACCATAGAATCAACAATATTAAAGATACGACCCAAAACAGTTTCTAGTTACAATTAATTAAGATTTATTATGTCTTAAGATAATTACAAAATAAAATAAAATAAAATTACAATCTTCAACTTACAGTATGGCAGATCTTCTAACGTTACACAGTTAATACAATTAGAAATAATGATGCCAATAAATAATGCAAAATAAACACATATAAGTAGGTGCACACAAATACACAAAGAATAAAACCCGCCTCGTAATGTTAAGAAAATCTATCTGAAATCTCCGTCCCTCGTCCGTGCCTGTCAATCCCTTATATAGGTGGGTCTACCGACGCCTAAGCCCTGCCTTCGACAAGCTACATGACATTTCTAGAACCATCAGAATTATTCTACAAAACACTACTTGGAACAGATTAATTTTTTTTAGTAGTTTGGCGGTGTAAACAAGAATACTTCAAAGGCCTAAGCCACACCCCTTTGTGAACACAGCGTCTCATGTGGGGTCAATCAGAGGGCACGCACGAGAAATATGATGTAAACAAGCTCTCTATAACACTGTAGCACTACTTGGTTGGATGGAAATTTACCTTTATTATGTTTTTTTTGCTTAATATTTTAGCTTTTTTCTAATAGTAGATTCAAGCGTATATTGAGAAAAGCCACACATAATTCCATAATTTAGGTAATATAATATGATTAGAATTTGTATGTAATCGTTGCTGAAGGTGTGATATAATCAAGTGTAATCTAAAAATGTCACATAAATCGTACGATTTTCTATCTTAACATAATTTCCAGTCTGACGTGCAACCGATGTGAACTATTTAATTAATGAACAATGTAGGGAAGAATAGCATTTTTTAGCACACAAAAAATGTGTTTTCTTTTTTTATTAGGTCGTGTGAAAAACTTGGTAAGTAATTATTATATAATAACCTAAAAAATGAATAATAAATGATACATGGAAACAACTTAAAAATATCAATTTATGTGTTTAAATTAAATATTAATTAATTAATGACATTAACACTTGGACAGCGTTTGAAGATAAAAAATAAAAACTAATGATGGATTAAATGCTTAATATTATTTACATATATAACTATTTTAACTTTTATAAATCTTAATTTTTAATGATCGAATAAAAAATGTTAAGCTAAAATTTTTGTTAAAAAAAATATATCGATAATGCAAATTCTACTCTTCAATTTTTACAGTTGACAACTCAACATTGTATTATGGACAAGGTAACTTTAAGATAACATTATTTAAAATTTTAATTGAAAGAGTAAAATAATTGAATTATTTAATTTATAATTCGTGTGTGTTAGAAAGAAATATTTTTTTCTTGTTCATTGATTTTGTCTTTTTTTTTTTTTTAATATTTGATACTTTTATTAGTCTTTATTTTGAATGATGTATCATTTCTCCTTATGTATATATCTGTTGTTTTTTTCCGTCTTTTTAAATATTAATTTCTGATCACAATAAATTATCTTCTATAGATAAGTTGTCATCAAACAATGGCAGACATCAAGATTATAAGGACTTAATCCCTACACTAATTTCTGCATCGGAGCCTCCTAAAAATTTTAAATTTTTGGGTAAATAATAATTTAAAAACTTTATATTTTTTTAAAATCTCTATTATCTTTGTAGCATTAAACTATTGTTTGCCTAATTATAAAGCTACATTTATGAATCATCAATACATTTAAATCAATTTTTTCTTTAATCATATAACATGTTTTTGCTCAAATTTATATAGATTTTCAAAATTAATTCTAAATCTCTCATCAACAGTTCACCCAAATAGCTAATTGATTAGTTCAAATCACCCGTTATCTACCATATATGAAATAAAATAAAGGTAAGTATGGATAAAATGTTATATTACATATTATTATAAATGAAATTTTGCTGTCTCAATAAATACATTTTAAATATGGCTATCAATGACGAAATGGCTAAGAAAATAGAAATATAAAATTATATTATCACGTCATTTTGCTTATGTGTGCCATAATAATTTAAAAGGTGTAATTATAACCAGATATTTAAATGTAATTATTAAACACATAATTTTATGTTTTTAAACTACACTTTTTAAGAGAAATAATTACTTAACATTTTTTTATAAAATTTCTTTAAGTATTAACTTACTTTAAATGTATGAGAAATAGATTAAAAGGTAATGAATCCATGAATAATATTATTTTTTTTATTACTAGGTAACATTTGCACAGCTGTTTCAACAAATAATACTTTCCAAGTTCAATTTCTTCCATAATTTGTTATTGACTTAGATAAAACGCTTACTTTTATAAGAATATTATGGTAAAATCATTTTAAAAATGTTTTTAAAGTTTGCGTCGTCATTTTCAGCATATTTGTAATTAAATAAGTCTTAGCAAATGATAAACACATAAATTTCATCAATATAATTAGTATTTAATTGGCAATGTCACCCTTGAGTCCTAGTCATCTAATTTCACTGTAGATAAAACATAAAAAGAATTATCAGCAATCAATCAACAAATATAAATATATAAATACATGATTATATGTCAATATTTATTTTTTAAATAAATTATGTTACAACTTATTAACATGTGCTATATTTTTTCGCTTCATTATTTTACAGAAAAAATAATGTTAATTCCCCTTTTATGTTAAAGACTTGAAAAACGATAAGTCTTTCTCATATAAATCTATTTCTTTTTAAAATTTAAATAATGATATTTATTTTTAAAAAAAAATAATTTCAAAGTGTTACTTACACGCGTTAACAAAATTAATAATTCTGAAGATTGAAATGCAACACAGTAACTAACTATTTTGTGTGCGGAAAAAAGATGGGCTTGAAGGAGGATATATTGCAGTTGAAACACATTGTCGACAAGAAATCTACTAATAAAATTTAAACATCAGTAGCATAGCCTTTGGGAGGGGTTGTTGCATAGGTAACATTCGTTGAGATCGGTTTACTAAAATTCTGCCTTTACAGGGATATAAAAAATTTCCATTCGTAAACAAAACCCCCAAAAAATGATTTTATGGGGAAAACTGCAAATAAAAAGTGAACACTAAGATCAATTAAAAATGTTTAACGAACACCCAACAACGTGTATTTACCGCTCCTCTTGTCCCATGAATAAATTGTATCGCAGTTTAATGAGAAATGGTATAGTATGAAGATAAACCTTCTATTTGCATTTGTGACATAACAACAGCGTGTAAATGTTTATTAATTTTCCAATAAGCCAGTCCCAACCCATGTATTGTGCCAGGGGAAGAGGAGCAGAGGGGCGGAATTACAAGATGTCTTGTCGTGTACTGACAAAAATTTATTTAAATAAGGTGAAAATATAGTTTACAATAGATAAAATTTAAAAAAAAATCTTGACTATTTTGCAACAACAAGAAAAAAAGTTTTTTATTGTCTCATCCAGGTCAAGAGTATCTAAATTCCCAAATTCAACCCTCCGCTGCTCCTTGATTAAATGTAGAGTGATAAAAGCTAAATTAATTTGTATGCCAAAATGCACCCCTATCTTTTGAATAGTAAAAAAAAAAAAAAATTGCAGAGGCGATCAACATCGTCTCATGTTTGATCTAATTTGTTTTCAAAACAAATCGCTAATTAAAGTGACCATACTTGTACTATTTTATTTTTTATATTTAGTGAATATATATATATATATATATATATTGTTCCTCACATGTTGTATACTTATGTGTTGCAGAAATAAAAATTAACCCATATAATCAGAGTAAATTTTGTTTTGTTTAACTTTAATATTTTGTTGTGTAGAAAATTTTTTAAAAGTTTTTTTTAGCATCAAAATTAGTGTTTAAATCACAACAACATGCTATTTTCAAATAAACATAAAAATGAATTACATAGTAATGTCATTATATGAGTGAACAATGTTTAGCGAATTAAATTTGCCTTTCGCAAGTGCGGTACACAAAAAACCAAAATGGATTTAGAGTTATTCCTCAGCCAGTTTATACGTACTTGTATCTGAGTCACACATTATTCACTGGCAGGATTTGTTTTCAAAATGCTGTTTAGATGACATGATTAGACAGACACAAAAATATTTTAAAATAAAACTATATAGGTTAATTTTAAAATAAAGGATCATAAAGAATTAGAATGTGAAGTTTTCAGCAAATGACTTCATCAGTACAAAGACAAGAAAACTAAAACATTAATATAAGTATTAATTAAATTTACATAATATATATACATTTTGTGTACCCTACCTTAAAAAGAGAGAAAATATTAAGAGTGTGAGCAAACCGCTGACAAAAAAAAGTACAGTGCTCTTAACATTAAATTTAATGGCATGAAAAGCGATGCTGATAGTGATGGTGCAACCATTCATAAAGCTATCTCCATCGTCTCTGCAGTATTTCTTCCTTACATTTGTAATTTTAATAGTGTTAAAATTATTTCCGACAATACTTTCTTTTCATATGTCTATTGATAAAGGTTTTTGTATTATAAGAAAATACGTGAAAATTAGTGCATAGACAATGAAATGATTACATTATATATTATGAACACAGATTCCAAAAAAAAAATAAAAAAACAAAGCGATTATATATTATTAGACTACTAGCAAATATACCCAGCGTGGACACGGAGTGCTTTCAGAAAAAACACACAACTTCTACAGCCTTTTAAGCTGACATGGTCCAGTGAAAAACAAATCACTAAGAAAAGTATTAAAGTTTTTAATTTTCTCCTCTAAAAACACAATTATATAACATGATCCCAAACAGATCCAATTTGCATTTCCGATCCCACAGAGATCCTTTTCCATTGGGATTCAGATCCCCAATGCATCAAATTTGTGATATGATCCCGAGCCCATGTGATCCCTTTCCGTTTTGTATTCCTACACCATAGGGATCACGATCACGATAGGATCCCATTACTAAATGGAATCATAGATGCAGATGAATTCCTGTTCCAATTGGATCTGGACGACATTTTGAATCCAGATCCCAGTTGGTTCCCAAATGTGATTCATTTTTATGTAACTAAATCTGGCTGGGATCCATTGAGACAAGTAATCTGAGCCTTCAAAATCATAGATGTATATAGCTTAGGTAATGAAAATTAATATTGAACATGTATCATGTAAAATAAGGGATAGTAAACCAAGATAATCTTTACGACTTAAAAGAATTAAATAAACCAAACGACCTTGTTACGTACTGTTATCAATATGGATATATTAATCTCTTATTTAAATATATGGCTCGTTCTAAAACTATACCCGGCAAAAGACGATACCATATTTTAAATAGAATAAAAAAGAATACGATACTCAAAACAGGGCTAATTACAATTATTATAATTTCTTTAATTAAATTTATTTAATTTGGTTAAGCTTAACTTTAAAAAAAAAACTGAAAACAATTTTTTTTTTTGTTTTACTATGCGAAAAGTAAAGTGGTTGTATATTGTTATGATAATTATAACATTTATGTAAAAAAAAGACACCCAATGCTGTTACAGGCTCTGAAAAATGGTTCAGAGATTCTTCTTTAGATATCGGAAAATCGTAAAAAAATAATTATTTTAACATAATACAAAGCAATGGGAAAAGTTTGGTTAAATATTTAATGAAATATCCGTATATCAAAATCCGATTATATAAATTTTATTTTACATGATATATATATAGTTTTTGTAGTAAATTTAAGATTACATTTTCAGAATTTGTAGTGAAAAATAAATTTTTTACAAGCACGTAGGCCCAAAATTTATCAATTTAAAAACACATGACACAAAAAGTATTTCTCTAGTGTTGAAATCAGGCTTAAAAGAACTCCTTTACTTACAATAATGCTTTAATTAGTGAATTGTAGTTTAGGTATGCTAAAATGGGTAGTGTAGGCGTATAATACAAAGCTGAAAAATACTTATGAAAATAATAATGATGTAAGAAACGTAAACATCATTACATAGATTTTTCTTTTTAAAATAAGGAGTTGCGATGAGTTTTCGCAATAAGTTGTATATCTATCATCACTAACTATAGCTAATCCACTATGTTGAGTATCTATCGGCACTAGCCCTAGTTACTAGGTAGTTGTCACTGATAATAATGATTTACTTATTATCGCGATAACATCAGGTGATATTCTCTAATATATAATATTTAATAATAGAAAGGAACACTTAAAATAGTGAATTATTAATGTACATACAACAAGTTTTTGAATAAATCAATAAATTAATTATCAAATGCTTGTTTTAAAAAGATACTTTACAAAAGTTAATCCAATATATAAAATTGCAATATATATATATATATATATGTTGAAATTTCACACAGACATTATTACTAACACTTTATGTTCAATTAAATTGATTTTGTTACCTAAATCATTTAATGTCCACAGGTATTCAAAAACAGCTGTTTAAAAAGAAAAGTTGTTATTATAATGTTTTATCAGACTCATTCTTCAACAACATTGTTTTCCTCGTTCCGATACTCAGCAACAGCTTCATCGTAGTGATGATATGCATCTTTAGGTACATAATCTGTATATTTAAAGATACATGGAAATGTAATACTTATTGTAAATAATAGATTGTTTTATATATTAATAGGATACCTATATTTTATATAGAACAGTAATCAGCAGACTAAGGCCTGCTGGCCAATTTTCGCCAATGGTGCTACATTCGGAGGTTTTTAGCCGTTTCTATATTCACTCATTAACACAATGCCTCATGGATCATGATATTATGATAAACATTTATAATTTTGCAAGGCTTCAACATATGTAACAAACTTCCTTTTTGATCTGCCCTATCTAAAGTCGAACAACAGTAGCTCCTTACAGTTGATTCATGCAAATTAGGAATGTACGATTATAGTAAGGGATCTTCTTTTGCGCCTCTCTCTAGTAATTATGTCTGCCCACTGCAATCCAGATATATTCAAAATTGTGTTAACAATTTATACCCACGCCTTTCATAAGTAATTTTTACGGAAGTCCCTTCACAATATTCAGTGTGAAAGGAAGAGTAAATGGACATGACTAGCTGTAGTCCTTTAAAGAGGAATATAACCAAAATAACAATTGCTCGAGTAAAACACTCCACACATGAACTCATTTTGTTTATCGGCCCATTTTCTTAATTAAACCATATCTAGAATTTTCTTCGTAGAAAATAATAAGTTAATGTATTACAACTTGTTTATTTTGAAATTTGTGTGTGCTCTGTCATGGAAAGAATTTATACCAACATAAATATGACCACTTTGTTTTGTCATTTAAAAATAAAGTCTTAAACTAATGAATAACAATAACGTTTATTGACACATTATTACCTGCATCCTGTTCATTACTATACACCTGTTTCCTATTGGCCATAGTATTCGTTGTTATAAAACCCAAAGAAGGAGATCGGTTGAAGCTTGTTTCAACTACAGAAGCGTGTACACTAGCATATGTCACCGTTAACTCTTCTTGAGATGACTCACTTGGTTTAAAAACGGGTAATTCATATTTGTGTGGATTCTCTATATAATATATAGAGGAATTGATCAATACGTTTATGGAAAGTATACTTAAATAATTATAACGTTACCCTATATTGGTTCACCCAAATTTCTTTTCTATAGCTTTTATATATGCACAATTGCATATATTTTTAGAAAATGATAGCACATAATACTTTATTTAATTACGGAATTTCAGCTTAGAACACCATGGATGTAACATAAATTAAGACATAGTATACACAATCAATTTAAACAAAAATGTTTTATTTTCCTTTTCAACTATCTCCAATCCCAAATACACCATAACATATCTTTATTCATTCCTACTCTCCCCTATAACAAATCATCCACATCTCACCAATCCCAGAAACATGATCCTTTTTCCTTAGCCACCATTCACTATAAGGTTTTACAGGGGAAACTCCTTCCCGGTACCACAGTAAAACATCCCACTACCTTTTCCTCTTCTCAAAGTACACACACTGATCTATATATATTTTTGTGATGCGTGATGAATACCCCTTATTCCTTGCAAAATTATAGAGCTAGCCCTAAAAAATTAAACTTTTTCTTTTAAAAATTGAGTTCAGTTGAATAGAAAAAGGATAAATATATTTTTATTACGATAACAATACGTCAAAAAGTAAAATTGGGCTAAAAATGTTTCGTTTAAACAATGAATAGAAGTATTTTACTATTTACCACAAATATTGTTCAAGTAAAATAGGATGTTAATGAGGGAGGTAGCAGGATGATCCCATAATTTAAAGATTGAAAATGTTAAGGATGTAAATCTAATGATTTTTTTTTTGAAAATAAATAAATATTGGCTTCCGACAATACTGCACTGGGTTATGGAAAGGAGATGGATTAGTAATGTTTTGCTATATTTTAAAAATAAAGTAAAACTTTTTTTCCATTTTTTTTAATATATAGTTAATAATCGATGAAAAAGAGAAGAGTGGTTTACATGTTAAGATATAACTATCTAATGAAACGGAAATTTAACAATGGTATACATTAGTATTTAGATTCTACATAAACCAAAAAATAGTTTATTTAGATATCCGGATACCTTAAGTTTGGGAAACCCTATTTTAAAACAATACCTAACGTAGTAAAAATTATAAGTAGTTGAGGACATAATTATATTCTAAACTTTAAAAAAAAAGAGATAATGATGTAAGAAATACACATTTTTTCAAAGCAAATTAAGGATGCATGAATAAACTTACTACTTCAAATCAATTTTGGCAGTGCAAAGCTATCTTCATACACATTTTTATAGGACTTACTATTTTTAAACTGTTACTTTACAAATATATACGTTCTTACCGTGTATGTCAGAGTAATCTCCTCTATTACTGGAAATAATACAAATTGAATGTTAAATGAACAATTTTTTGCACAGAACATTACTGAAAATATTTTATGAAATTATTAACACCCTCTTCATCACAGATACTTAGGATCGGGCTTTTGGGGACGAATTCTTCCCACCAGGGCGAGGACTGACAGATATAATATTTTTTTTGTTCCCCAATATGTATGAATTTACCGGTGTGCTTCCTCTAAAGTCACACATCTGAATGATAACTAATAAGTCCCCAATTTGGCTAAGAAAACTCACTGAATGGCTGTTTGAAATAATTTATTATAAATGTCTTGTGTTCAAATTGTTTTATTTTTGTGCTGAAAATGTATAATGCAATTAAAAAACATTTCCATTTATTTGGATTAATAAAATAATCGTATCCTATTTTAAAAGTCATTTAAAATACAAACCGAAATCTCATTTGAACAAAAACAACGATACAATTTCAGTGTTGTAATATTTTATCTGTTAAAATATATTCATCAAAATTTAAATTTATCTTATTGATTATTTACACTGCCTTGGGTCGTTACATTCAAATTGACTTTTTATCATTAATCTTTTAATAACAAAAGCAGTTTTTAAACTTTTCATTACTTTAATCCAAACCATTCCAAAACTATTTAAAAACGTCTAACATACCAGAATAGATTTTAGAAGAAATCAGATTTTAAAAAAAGAAAAAAAAATGAAATTAAATACACTATGACTGAATATTTCTCGTTTTATTTAGGTAGTAATTAATGTGAAAAAAGTGTTTGTAAGGTTCGGTTAATTTTTAGGGAATACATTAACTACAAATGTTGCTGGTAGCGTCTAACTTTCTTTACATAATGAACATGAGCTAGAGTGACATAACGCTTAAATAGCGAAATTATTTTGATACTTTCCGATTCTTAAGAACAATCATAATTACTTTCTAATAATATACGGAAATTGAATAAATTTACATGCGCAAAAAACATCATATTTCCGCTTTTATTTGAGCAAAAGCTTAAGGATTATTATTATAAATTACAAATATATCTAAAGTAACAACTAAGGAACTATTTTAAGCATTTTATCCGAATGTAAAAGTTATGAAAAAAATTATTGATTAAAATATGATGTTCTAAGAATTGCACCATAATCACCTTTATGGGTAAAAATCCGAACATCTTTTATTCTTAGTGCATATTTTAGTGCAATGTAAATATTGCGAAATAAAAATAAAGTTCATGACGCAAATGACGTCATAGCACGATTGCCTATTTTAGCCACAGATCTAAGTTTTTTAAAACTGTATTATTATTATTATTATTTCGGCATTTTTGTATAGCGCTTACCTTACAGCTCTAAGCACTTTACAATTATTTAAAATGTGTAAACTATTTAAACTGCTAAAGTAAAATAAAATGAAAAACCAGAGACACTAGAATAGTAACTTCAATGTGAAAAATGGCTATAAAAACAGTAGCCAAAACATTAAAATGGCTATAAAAACAAGTACACTTGGCACGTTTTGTCATATACTTAAATACAGCATCAACCCGAGACAGAAAATGAGGCAGGGAAAGGAGGTTGCAGCATAAGTCATAGGCGGACCTAAACAGATGGGTTTTAAGGGACTTTTTGAAAGTGGACGAGGTTTCACAATGACGGATATGGAAGGGGAGTTGGTTCCAGAACGTGTGCGAATGTAAGTAGAAAGAGCGTTCACTGATGGTCTTAGTTTTGGTTTTTGGGATTTAGAGGGTTCTATTGTCAGTTGAAGAGCGTAGTTGTCTTGTGGGGATGTAAGGAAGCAACAGTTCAGAGAGATAGCCAGGAAAGTAAGGGTCAATGAAAGAGTTGAAGCATAGATTAGCAGACTGGTACTTGATGCGAGAAGAATGTATTTTCCCCTTCTTGAAAGTAAAAGTAATACATATAATAGATACTTTTAAATTGCTAAAATTTTCTAAAACTTAATACAGCTTTAGCTTTGTATTTTTAACATTTAATAACTTTTTACTTTTATTCAATCAAATAATATACTTTTTTGAAATGTATAAAGTAGTTAAAAACTTACCATTTCAATATACTTTTAATACGAAAATGCCGTTTAATGCAATTACTCCTGCAAAACTACATATCCAAAAAACATTCACTAATTCACATCCAAATAAGAAAAAGCACTTGGAATTTAAACAAAATTGTTTTTGCGTAAGAAAGGTGGTTAAATAACCGCAGATGATTGTTAATTTTCTTTAAAACTCTGTTGTGGGATGGGGTGGTGAAGAAGTAATACGATGATAATTTTTATTTGCCCAAGGCAGCACACGATACGCCTCACAATGAATTTGACAAATAACTAACCTTCTTAGGTATATATATATATATGGTGGTTAGGATATAGGGTGGGTACAATTTTACGTGGATGACAATTTTTTTAAATCTAATGATATTACAGTTGTGAGAAATAGATGATATATTCTCATTTTACCAATTAAGAAAATCAATGATGTTATCGAAACGTAACTATATTTACACAATTATTCCAATGAATATAAAAATCCAAGTCATTTTACACAAGCAAAAAGTTTAATTATCAATATACAAATGGGTTAAGACTTTCTTAGATGATAGATAGACAGATAGATAAATGGATAGATAGATAGACAAACAGAATGAAAGACAGACAGACAAATCGATAGATAGTTAAATAGATAGATAGATAAATAGATAAATAGATAGATAGATAGATAGATAGATAGATAGATAGATAGATAGATAGATAGATAGATAGATGATAGATAGATAGATAGATAGATAGATAGATAGATAGATAGATAGATAGATAGATAGATAGATAGATAGATAGATAGATAGATAGATAGATAGATAGATAGATAGATAGATAGATAGATAGATAGATAGATAGATAGATAGATAGATGATAGATAGATAGATAGATAGATAGATTGATACATATATAGAGTGATGGATGAAATTATGGATGGATTGATGTAGATATGGATATATGGAAGGATGTATGGGTGAACGGGCGGATCGACGGACTGACGGATGAATGGATGGATGGTAGATAGAACGCTTCCTTCAACAGTTGCGTAATTTTACGTATATAAAAATTAATGTATGTATTTCTGTCTCTGTCCAGTATGCGCACATATACCTTTCATCTGATTGCTATCAAACTGAAATGAGTTGTTGAGCATACGACCGTAACATTTTCTGAATTATTACACGCATTTTACAATATTAGGTTTTGGGCCAAAAGCTCAAAATTCTTTTATTTTTTCTGTCATACAGTCATGAGATTAATATAATTTCCGTATGCTCTCCTATAACATTCATCCGATTAGGACAAAATTGTGGTAAATTTTTTTTGCGCAAGCCCGCAAATTAATTTTTTTATTATAGGAGCTATAGACATTTAATTTCAAACAGAGCTAGCGCATGGTGGATGGAATTCAATAAAATACAAGTGACATTTCATTTTGTGTGATAATACATAATAATTAGGTTTCTTTTTCTGAATTATTACAACCCTTTTACAATTAGGCACTTGGGGCCGGGGAGGGGGGTGGCTTTGTTTTTTATATATAATTTTAAAAAGAGCTGCTGCATGGATTGATTAATCGCTACAAATGTGTGAACTAAATTTAAAAAATCCACGCTTCTCACGTGGACAGCTGTACATGGCCTGTTCATGTGTCGAAAAACAATCAAATTTATTTATGTACGCACCAGACGGGGAAAAAAATATTTTCTTCTTAAAACTGGCTTCAAAAAATTCGTTAAAACACAAAACACATTTTTTCTTTGAGTGGCATTGCAATGCATGCCGAGTTCTCGCTAGTATATATATAAATATATACATATAAAAGAGACTCTTCACTTTGTTTCGTTTAGTGATTGATTTAAATGTACCTACATGAAGATAATTTAAAAAAATCACACGGCACAGTACGAATTAAAGAAAAATTAAATTGTGTCATATTTTTCATACTTTGTGGAATGTTAGCAAGTATTTGTCTTGTTAGATAGCGATAAGGTTACAAAAAGAAAAGGTACTATAAATAAGTTTGAGAGATATTTTTCAATTGTGAATTTTTTGCAACTTTGATTACTTTTCTTATTATGTGTAGGTTTCATCACATAAAATTACTGGTATTTGAAATGTAAAAAATAATTAAAAGCTTCAGAAATTTAATATTTGAAGTTAAGTGGACACTTTATATATAATTTCTTTAATAATTTTCCTTAATTTTTTAAACATTATTAACAGAACCTCCGCTCTTGAACACAATCCTTTTTGAGGTAACCAGTGAGGATGGACACAGAAAGAAGTCATACGAAGTGCCCCTTTTTGAAGCTATTGCACTTAACTTATGGAACAGTTTGCATCAATCTTAGAGGGAAATTGAATATGATAAAAAATTATTTAAGAAATATTTCAAGATTTTTTCTTCTTTCAATATATTTTGGAACACCAGAGCACTGTGAGCATGCTAAAATAACATGGTTAAAAGTACTATTCAATCATTCTCATCAAAATGACTGCCTCTTTACATTTTAAAACTGACATTTAGAAAAAAAATTAAAATACTTAATGTTTGATGCAGTTGCTATTTTTGAGTGTTTTTGTTTATATGTTTGTGATTTCTTGAGATAAGGTCAAAATGGATGATGATTTCTTGACCCAAGCATTTATGTACACAAAATTTTATTTTTTAAAAATACAAATAGTTAGAACATGGTGTGGGCTTCTTGGATATATTCATTAAAAATTGTAAAAAATATGGAAGTTTAATTTGTACTCTTTCTCTATAAATTATTAAAATGCCCCATGAAATGGAGGTTTAGATGGTGCCACTTGAGTTGCCGTGGCAACACCACTCATAAGGGAGAAAATTTGCATTAGGCTAAGTCGGAAACCACATACAAGAGATTTGGTTATTTCTGCTTGAAAAAAGAAAGCTAAGTCACATAGGTTTTCAAAGATTATCAAGTTTTTTTAAAACTTTTGTTAAATGATAGAAGCAAGTCCTACCGAGGTCAATAAACATTTTGTAGAGATATCATATTGATTTCGGTAGTGTTATTTCTCCGATTAGCTGAATGAAGGTCTCCTTTAACATAATATTGTTGTTTAGTTTTGTTTACAATAAGATCATTTCTTATCGGATAATATAATTTGTTGTCTGCTAGTTAAAGCAAGAAAAAATAAGATTCAAATGCATTTTTGTAAAATATGATGTGCATGTGTAATTTGTCACCATTACACTAACCTGAAATTTAGAAAATAAATAAAACAGAGTACGCTTACTTTTGTATTACAATCTTTGAACTTTTCTTTTTTTTATCTGAAATAAATAAATTTTGTTTATAATGTTTTTAGTTTGTAAATAATTCATTCATTATAATGAGAAAGCTAATTTTGAATTAAGCTATATCATCATGTATCTAATTCTTAGAAGAATTATTATCATTTAAATTTTTAGATGAAAAAAAAAAATGCAATTGTAAAAGCTAAGTGCTATTTTTTTCATATCTTTCAAAATTATGTCATTACATTTTATGGTGGATTTTAAATCAGTCAAAATGTTTTCTTTTCAAAATTATAGTTTTCAATATATTTAACTCCTAATTATGTATTAAGTTTTTCTTTGTACTGCACAAAACGTATACTCAATTAACTGTATACTTATAGTTCATTTACTTTGCATACATATCATACATAATTTCGATTCTGATACCAACTTAAGATTGAAAATACGAAAAAAAAAAAAGAACGTACTTTTATTTCGCCGAATTACGAACATTGTAAGAGCTACAAGAAGGATAAGCGCAAGTATGCCAGCTGTAAAACCAAGTCCAATAGCAGCTTCCTTGAATTCATTACATGATTTACTTTGACTTTGATCTGTTTCATTGAATGGGAGAGGTAAGCATAATATATGTTTGTTTTTAATACATAAATGAAATTTGAACATTATTATTTTGTTACCGGCTACCTACTATATAGTCATATTGTAAAAATAAAATATGATGAAAGCTCGAGTGTTTTCTGTGTAACAACTCCCTTTTATTTCTCAATCTCATTCGTTTTATACCTCACATCACACGATTACTCTCTCTAGTTCTCCAACCAATAGTCACTATTTTAAGTTCAAATATTCATGAAAACAGCTCTCCATGTCAAGTTATACCGCATTATAAAACACAGGGCATTCACGTCACAAAGTTCATTTAATTCAAACAACAATCATGCATACTATATAGCTATCTTTTTTGAAAAGAAAATATTCTAAGCTAATACCGATGTCATGTTAGAACCCAAGCAATGGTAGACATACATGTCAATGAATTGAAGCCCATACAATATCTGGAAAGCATTTTTGCCGAAGGCGGAAAAATGTATAAAGAGAAAGATACAAGGCTTCAGCTGCTAAATACCGTCAGCTAATAAATTCATTCGCTACTAAAACTCACAAGAATAAAGATGGATGAAGCCAAAGCTAAGCTTATTAATGTGTTTTTTTCAACACTTTTTTGGTCAATCCGGGCTCGGAAAAAAACAGTTGGGGAAAAATTTTCACCTTAGAAAAATGTTTAAGACGAGCAGCTGGTTTTAGAAGAATCACATTCGAAACAAGATAAATCTCAATTAGCCAGTATATGGCCGAAAACAGTAATTGGTTTTGCAACTCACTATGTCTATCAACCATCGTACATACAATAGCAGGCACTTCTGTCTCTAGGCTAAACGCAAATTAAGAGAACGGTGAACTGACTGTGTTGTGACACCCAAAGACCACAACATTTATCTCCACACCTGGTAGCAATCCGCCAACTGTTCCTCCCCACGACGCCTCTACGTTAACGTGGGACAGAAGACAAACAATAAAAACACCATACCGTCATACAGGCACTTTAGCAGATTTTACAATCCATTTGATTAAGAGCTATTAAATTTTTGCGAATGATGGGCATTTAAAAATATTATTTTGTATTTAGTATATAAATCAATTAAATAAGGTTAAAAAACAACAGCTGATGTGGAAATGTCTTTATTTAAAAAAAAAATAAACGGAGGTAAATGAAGTACTGCGTTCAAGCTATGTGACGGAAATAGTGGAACGCTCTTTCTTTATTGCCCAGTCTTTTTTTTTCAGATTAAACACAATTTGTTCCACTATTTATTTCAAAAGCCTATGACAAATTATCTGGAATTCGATATCATTATTACTTGAAATTATGAAATATTTTTAAAAATTTTTGAGAACCAAATATTTTTTTATAAAAGCCTACTACCACTCAGAGACTCGCTCACTCACTCAGGGGCGTCTACAGAAGGGGGTAGAGTAAGCAGCTGCTTGCGCTCTGTGTTGGGGAGGATCAAATTTAACAAATAAATATGGTAACAAATCTATTTTTTTTTAAACAAACAAATGCTCCATACATTTTAACATTTTTTTTCGGAGATGTGATTGGGCGAGACTATTTTAATTAGATTATAAAATCTTAAATTTTCTTCTTTGCCAATTCGTTCGCCATTTTTTGTATTTTCATTTTCCAGGTTTTCCTATACCTTCTTATGATGTTATCAGTCGTGATTTATGCCACCTATGGCTTAAAGTGTAAGTTCAATCCTTGCAAGTCAACACACTGATTAATCTCAAGTAGTATTAAAAGGTTGAGGCGTTCTCAAACTTCCTTTTTCAAATAGCATATATGACTTCACAAGCAGATGATGAAAAGGTATAAACTCCAGGGAGTGTTTGTCAATTCTTTTGCCTGGTTACACTCACCAATCATTACGGCTTGTATGCTACCCTTATTATTTCCAAAAACGATGCTTTTCTGCTTTAAAAAACATATTTTTTCTTCTTATCATCAATTATTATTTTAGTTCTCTGAGACACCATTTCTAGGGGTATTTAGCTAGTTATTAATAGACTTATTAATTTGATATATGCATTAAGAGGTATGTTTAAAATAAAGTGTGAAACAGATTTGTAAAAAAAAATTGATTAAATAAACTTACGCTATACTTAAATTTGAATGCCATAACAAGCACCTACATTGCTCTATTTGGAGATTAACTGTTACTTTTTTATGTGGACAATTGGAGTCATCTCGCCATGCTTCACAAGTACACGTTTCGTTTTCTGCCAATGTTGATGTGTTGAGAATCAAATTTACAATATCTATATCTGTTTAAAATAAAATTTAAAAAACATGCCTTTTATTGTAAAATGACATGTTGATTAGACGTGAGCTCTTTCTTAGCATAAGTTAAAATATTAACAATGGATACAAATTTTTTTTAATAGTTAAAAATTAAGTTGTAGTCTAATTTTCTGAACACAAATTTTAATAGCTAATTTTATTTTACTTTACATTGTATGCTAAATCTCAATTATTTATAAATATTATTTATTATTTAAAAAAAATAAAAATATAAATATGTACCTGTCTTTTTTAAGGAATAATTTTCAACATTGCCACATATTAAACGTATGTTCTTATAGATTGGGAAGCTTCCTTTATATTCGCACATGATAACAGCAATTCCTTTATAAAGAAGCAACACATTCTTTGAAGCTATACGTTTATCCTCGTTTGTTACGCTGTATATTGTTGGCGCATCAGGAAAATCTAGCGATGAAAGAATTGGAAACTATTATGGAGTATTGATGGAAATTGATACAGTAAAAATAAAAATATAATGTTATCTGTGTTTAACAGAAAACAAAAATGTAAGCAAATATTATATTTAAAGAATTTAGACTTTATTATGTTAAATTATAATAAATTAAGCTTGCGCTTTAAATATGCATCAGATAAAATATTATTGTTTTCATTTTAAAAGATATCGAATTTGTTTTCAAATTTCTCAAGTTGAAAATTCATCGAGTCAAACGAATTAAAAATTATAGGATGATCTCATTTTAAGGTTAATAACACTTTAAATTATTATATTTAAATAGTTAGCATTATATGCAAACAAAATCCTTTAAATATTTAGACCATAACATAGACTATATATCGGGTATAGTAATTCTATTATTTACACCATTCCCGTAATTGTAAGGGGACATTTATAATACACGTTTAATATAACATAATTCACATCTTGATTTGTCCATACTTACCATGTCACATAACGAGAGGGAGAAAAATACGCAAATTCAATTTTTGCAGTAACAAATTCAAAGTAGGTTATTCTTTAAAGAGTGGCAGTGGACAGAATAAATAAACATGGAATAATGTGACATCTGGAGAAGAGGCAACAATAAAAACAAACGGTTACAAATGTTTGTAAAACGTTTGCAGGAATTATAGAAGACGAAATAAATATTGAATCGACATTTACTAAAGAAATCAGATATAACTCTACTCTATCTTACTTTGAATCAACTGGGAAATAGAAAAAGCCGAAGACCACGGGACATATCAAGAGGTGGAACTATTTATAAATACAGATATCTATAGAATTTAAAAAAAAAAAAAAAAAATTGTGAATGCTCTGTTTTGAGTAAAGTTTTCGAGGAACCCATAATGAGGCATCTAATAATTTACTAATTATAAAAGGAGAAGGAAATTAACTTGTTAATGTCTTTGCACACATACACTGGTATACTTATTGTAACACATGCTCTGACATCGTTGTAACTCATGGCGTGAGATCGTATTTCTTAGTGCGTTATGTCAGTAGCATGGTCACTTGTTTTATGTTAATAATTCAGGATGCCGGCTAAGACTTCTTCATTCTTCCACTTATTATCCAGTCACGCAAAGAAGGATACTGAATTCTGATTAAACTTACAGTACTTTATTGAATCACACTTTACACTGATAATATTAATAATAATCCTTGCATGAATGTAATCATTTCACATATATATATATATAATATTCCATCACTCAGAACGACACGTCTTCACACTGCTATAACTCAGCTCAACTGTTCTCTAACTCTACTGCTCTCACTGTAACTCTCAATCAACTGCCCCTTTTATCACCAGCAAAGCGTGGAAACGACTGCTTTACCAAAAAACATAATTTACTCTCCAAAAACGTGGGGCTCACATTTGCTTCTCAAAATACAATCCACTCTCTCTCCTCGTGGAAAAAAACATGGTCAACATAATTCACTGTTCACTCATGCTACCTCTCTGTTTTCTTGTGAAAACATAGTCTGTTACACTTATATATGTTATTAGTACTTTTCGTGTAAATAACCACAAAAATATTCGACGTTGAGAACGCTTTAAAGGCTTTCCACTGTAAGAACAGAAAAGTTTTAGAGTTCATGAGGAATTTGATGCCAATTTATGTTTATACTGTGTTCTTTTGTGGTGTGTGAGCTTGAGCCAGAGTTCTGTTATTGTGCTGGTGGGCATGAAGTTTTACCATTTAAATAATTTTGAAATAAAAAATATTTTACCTATTATCATTTGATCTTTGTAATGTCCCACTCTCTTCATTTCATCTGTTATATATGATGTTATATTTGGATACATGACAACACTGAAAAGATGCCTTCCATTTCCTAAGATGCAAGCAGACACAGTGTAAGTACAGTCTGTCCTTTTGTATCCATTAATTATTGATGGCTGATTGTAATAGGAGATCAATCCAGTGCTAAGATATTCTTCTCTTGTTTCCTGTTTCAAAGACGATTAAAACCATTATTTGGATACTTAGAAGTCAAATATTAAGCTGACATTTCATTTGTATAAACATAAAATAGTCAGAAGAGACAAATCTTATTAGAAAGAATGACTTAAAATAATGAAATGAAATGTTTATGCGGGACGCCATATCCATAGTAATTAGAACTTTGATATATATGAAATAATAGTTCTAAGCAATTCATTTAAGTTATAGATTATCATAATTTTAATATTTTTTATATTATTGTAAGGGAAATTTTTTTTTTTTTAAATTGCATCGTTGCATTTGTAAAAAAATTTGGTTGTAGTCTCCTTTTGAGTTCCGCATGAGTGAATATGATTAAAATATGTTCCTTGTTATTGATTTCGATCAAAACATAAAATCCCTAGAACTGATTAGATGATAGCTCGTAAGAGAGTATCACACCTAAATTAAAGAATATAAATCATATCATAGGAATGCTTTTTTTAAAACTATTATTTATTGAAATCAAACTATGACAAAATCAGGTTTGAAAGTACCAATAATTAAATATAAAATGTTCCAACCAAAATTTTTATCCCTTAAGGTGTAAAAACATAAACTGAAAAATTAATTGTATAAAAATGTTCTTCTTATTTATCTAAATAACCATTTAGCGCAATATTAAATATATTGTAAAGTTTTTTAAAAAAGCGAACCCATGCACTTGTCAAAAAGCCCACTGTAACAATGTGGCCCATCTTGTGTTACTTTTAGCAATATAACAAAATCGCAACCAATCCGTACCACAGAAATAAAGTATTACTTTTTAATATACAATATTGTTAGAACCGGGATGTTTAGGGTGATAAGTATGCCACCAAACATTTTTTGCATTTCCTTTAACAGTATTAACATTCCAATGCCCTACATCCTTTTACCACGCAATGTCCAACATATTCAAAAACAGGAATACAATGCAACACATATTTCCGTATATTTTTTAAAAAATATGCCCTTTAAAACATCCATACTTCATATTAGTTACATAAACGAAAAAGTTATGTTAATCTATCTTCTTTATGGAGACTAAATACAACATTTTGAAACATAGAAACATAGAAATAGTGCATACTACCCACACATTCGTTATACAATGCAACACATATTTCCGTATATTTTTTTTAATAATATGCCCTTTAAAACATCCATACTTCATATTAGTTACATAAACGAAAAAGTTATGTTAATCTATCTTCTTTATGGAGACTAAATACAACATTTTGAAACATAGAAACATAGAAATAGTGCATACTACCCACACATTCGTTATATATCAAGATGGATTTTTTCAATGCGTTATATATGTCTCGCATAAAGCTAAAATCGGCCTTGTAGTGTATTTTTCAGTTCAGTAATTAAATGCTGAGCAACAATATATCGAATTCTACGTAGTAACTGTAATTATATTCATGACGAAAATAGCTTATGCAAAGCCATACAACTTTCAGTTTTTAACAAAACTATCCATTAGCAAGAAGTGGTTACCGGAAATTTGATCGAAAGAAATTTCGTCGACGGTAAATTGATCGACGGTAATTTGATCGACAGTAAATTTGGTCAAATTTTTTTTTCAGTTCATACGTTAAAATTTTCGTCAAATTTCTTTTTGAACGCACTGTACTATATAGTAAAACAAAATAATGCGTTCAAAAAGACATTTGAAGCCAAATTTAAACGTAAAAACGGAAAAAAGATTCGACCATTTTCCGTTCGATCAAATTACCGTCGATCAATTTACCGTCGACGAAATTTCTTTCAATCAAATTTCTGGATACGGCAAGAAGTAGGTGTAAAGAACATAACGTTGGGGAATACAATTGTTGTTCGTTTTTTAAAAATACCATTAGACAACGAATGGAGTCGGTAAAATAACCTTTTGGTTAAATAATAAATGACAATTTGAAATGCAATTACATGTTTCAAAAACACCATTTCTATCGTTAGATATTGCATAATTTATATCTTTTACCGTATATAGATTTGTTGTATGTTTATACCTTTTCAACTATTTAATACAAAAATACGATTTCGCAAAATAAATCCCCCCCCCCCGCAAAAAATATAAAACAAATAATTATTTGATTGAACATTTCTATAGTTGGCTAAATTTATTAGATGTTTTTTTCATTCAATTTGTTTTTTTGAAAATGAAATCTTATATGGGTCTTTTATAGTTAGTTAAAACCTAGAGTCCACTTTGGGCTACGATTATATTATAAGAAAAAAACAACATGAGTACTAAATAAAGCAAAATGAATATACTGTTTAGGCCTTCTCTTGCACGGTAAAAGCTAATCCAAATTTAATATGAACCCTACCATATGCTAAGAGGACATAGTTCTGTTGGCTTTAACAATCAATTTGTGTTTTCTAAAGAAGCTTGATGGTCATTGTCCTAAAATGCGTTAACAAGTCATTATTCTCCTTTTATAGTCCTTTCTTTAACTTCAAGCTTCCACATACGTGTTCACCAATGTCGTTTACACAGCTTGAACGTTGTCCTTCATTAATTATCACAAAAACAGAGAAAAACAGACTTATAATTTATTAAGGCATCAACCAAAGTAACGTTTAAACATATTGATAATCTGCAGCAATTTCAAATTATGCTGTAACATGCATGATCGAAAATTATTTATGTGAGTATTGAGTGAACTTTGTGACCTTGATTGGCCTGTGTTGTTGTTATGTGGTATGACTGGACGTCATGAGTTGATTTTATTCATGAATGTTTCAACTTAAAGGCGTGGAAAATTGGAATGATTTGATCATGAATGTGAAGCATAAAACGAGTGTAGAATACAGAATAATTATCAGTTGTTACTCCGAACACAGAGGAATGGGCCTCATTCATTGCTATTACAAAAGAAAACGCAAAATACAATATGCTCCAAGAGCAAACGTAGGTAGTTGTGATTTGGAATGGGTCGTCTAAGAATGAAAAAATTCATAATTGACAGCATACGAAACTATGCGTAAAGTGGGGCTGAGTTTTGTAAAAGGTGCCAAAACTATTTCAATGTAAATTTAATTGATGGAAACAAGTAGCACGGCTATATCTGTCTATTGTGAGGTAGTTTCGCTATTTTGAACTGCACTGTCTTAAATAAGAGGAAGACTTGTCTACCAGTAACAGATTAGAGAAATGAGAAATGGCAACATTTTCCTAAATACACATTATGAAACCTAGGATTTAGTTATTTGAAAAGGAACATCAGCGTTACGCCCGTTCGCTGTTTAGCTAATTATACAACCACATTTTTGTACCGCATAGAGGCTTGACAAAGATTGACTGAGCTAGATATGAGATCATGGATGGTGTAATGTGCAGCATCTTTGGCCATGGAGTTCGAGGATCGATACTTTTTAAGGAAGTTTTTGTCCTCGGGCAAATGTATCACTTATTTGGAAGATTACCTCAATTACCAGACAATTTGCTTCCTGGGCTTTTAACACCCATATGTTATTGTCAATAAACCACTAGGCAGTGCATGTGTGACAAAAAGGAGTGCCATTTTAGCTCGATGTTTTATTACCTATGAGGATGATGAGAGTGATAAGATACTCTCATCGTCCCTTAACATAAATAACATAAAAAAACAGAGACGTGGTGATTAAATACTTTAATTAGGATTTTATTAGGATCTGTCTTGCGAAAAACGTTTACATTAATAGACAGTGGTATCAACTTTATGGGTAGATCAGTCATTGCATCCAATAATCTATTGATCTATTGCAAAAAGTTTCACAGGACGAACCATTTCAAGTGTTACTCTCACGCAATCTCCCGATCCTACGCAAACTGATAACTGTTTGTGTGGAATGCTAAAGGAGACCGCGTTCAAATGTAAAAGCTCACCAAGAACAATGCCTATATCACGAGAGAAAATAATTTCCTTTTATAAGAGTCTGCAGCAATTATTGTTCAGTGATAGTTTTGAAATTCTTCGTGAGCGATATGAACACTGTTTATAGCAAGGCGGTGCACACTTTAAAAATGTACGTTACGCATAGGGTGGTAAATTAATACACTTATAATTTTTATTTGTTTTATTGAAGGATAAATACAATTGGAGATTACAGCAAGGAAAATATTGCATGAATTTTCTTTTCAGTACTGTAAATTTAGACATATGTTGTTAAAAAAGTAACAAAAATAATGAATCTATAAAAACTTTCCTATAATCGGCATCCTTCCGTCTCGTGAGACGATGGTGCATCACCGTTGGTTTGGGTTGCATTTTCTCGAGTGGCTGTGCAGTCCTATCCTTGAGTGACAGTCTTTAACCACAGTTTTTACACACGAGTTCCGTGCTTCCAAATGTTTTGGCCTTTCTCCTAGCTCTTCTGTCTGCAGCCTCTTCCATTCTTCGCTTTTCGGCTATCATGACGCCCTCTTTGACAACTGTGCGCCACGCAGATCGGTCTTTTGCCTTACACTCCCAGTCACTTGTATGTATTTTGGCTGATTTCATGTCCCTTTGACAGACATCTTTAAATCGCAGACGTGGGCGACCTGTTTTCCTCTTTTTCAGAGGTCTTTCGGAATGCGGCCGGGACTCATTCTTTTAACATGACCTAGCCATCTCAGGCGTCTTTCACTAAGGATTGTGAACATGCTTTGGCTATTCGCACGCATTAGGACCTCACTATTAGTCACTTTTTCTTGCCATTTAATACCAAGGATGCGACGCAGGCATCTCATATGGAAGCTATTAAGCTTTCCTAAAAAATATATATCGACATTTCTCAATTTCATTAAACTAACGTTGGTTCTTGAGTTGAAGATCGTTTCTCGTCTCTTTAGCTAAGACAAAAGTAGAGCATCTTTTCTCGTCAGGCTAACAAACATGTTTGAATGGCTGATGTGTGATAGTAAAGCCATTTTATATTAAAGCAAGGTAGAACTACGGTGATCCAGCACCTTTCAACCCCGCCCATTTCTGTTTTGATATTGTCGTTACGGATTAAATGTTTATCTTCACTCCATTTTACCAATTCATTTCTTGGCTTAGAAAAGGCGTTTACGTTTGAAAAAGTTCTATTTCTTCAAAAGAATGCTTTTAGGAGACAAACTTTCAAAAATATATTTTTTAGATTGTTCTAATTTTCTCCACTTTATATATATAATTAAGGATCTTTTCTAGGCAGGGAGATTTTTCTATTTTTTCTAGACATTTACTAGACGTTATATAAATACAAGATTACACTCTTAATATGTGTGTTCAATAAAGTGATATCTTCCGAGAAATGCAACTTCTCCATTTGTGTGCCATAATTTGAAATAATTTGTATTTAACAATTTTAAAATATATATTTTGATATAAATTTAAAGAACACTTAAATCAAATATTATTAGAATAATTAGCTTCAGTAAAGTTGTTCTTTGTAAACTTGTTTTTCAGTTTCTTTATTACTTATTTTTCATTTAATGACCAAAATCTCAAAACGTAATAAAAAATTTTAAAAATGTATGTACAATTGATATTTTACAATGTGCAACTTTTTTTAACGGGATATATGTATCATTTTTTATATGTGGCTAGTTGCCACATATGGTTCAAAGAAAACATGGTCCTGTAGCACGATGTTTTACGCCAGGTGTGTTCAGATTCACAGAGCTGGGTATCCCTGTCTCGGGGGGGGGGGGATTTGGGGGGGGGGGCTTGTTAACAGCTAATGACGTGGATATAATTGTTACGACATGAAGAGGGTGGAATTTGATCCCTGAACCTTGTTCTTTCTGAGTGGTGATCAAGTTGTCAGCTGTGTCTGAAACTGAGCGTGTACATTATCACGTGTGTGAGAAACGGTTACTTCGAGATCAGATACATGTTTTAGAGATTTGCCTGCCTGTCTAACGGATTGTACCTCAAAAATAAAAGCAATAGTTCTCAGACCTGCATTTCATTGTTTGGGAATTTAAACTGTATGTACCAAACGGCTACAGATATCTTAGACTTGTGATTGGCCAGAAACGGTGAGATCAATGAAACAGTGAGAGAAATTCTAGAGCATATTTAATAGGGATGCGGACATTAATGATGTGCCTTTTGTAAGTCCCACGACCATTCAAAAATAATATATTTATAAATTTGAAAAAAACTATTTTAAAATTAGGTTTTGGAAATTAATAGTATTTTTCGAAAACCCTCCAATGTCCCCACCCCCACCCCCCCACGCGCACACACAAAAGATGAATAAAAAGATAACCAACTTTTTTAACTAATATCTACCAGTTCCATCTTCATCTTTCTAGGCGTTAACAATTCATAAACTATTTCTATAACTATGATTTACTTACATTAGTAATAGCGTAAAAATCACAGATGGCTGTTGGAAAAACGATTTCCGTGAAACAATGTATCTGAATGTTGATGTCATCAACTACAGTTACTGTATCACATGTTGGTGTCTTAGGGGGAGCTTAGAAAAAATTAAGATATCAAAGTTATTTTAATTCATTTTATATCTACAATGCGATTTCATTGCAATAAATATTTAAACAACTGTAATAGGTGTTATTTATACTTTACAACCTGTAATAAAAGTCGTATTTATAAATAAATAAAAAATTAAACATTTAGAAAAAAATTTTTTTTAAATTTTACAAATAAACGTAAATCTCACCAAAACCATTGAGACTATATTGTATTTTAAATGATGTTTGATCAGAAAGATCAACTCGACAAAACCAAGTTGTGTTGTACGGTAATAATGGGACAGACTTGATTGTAAAAACACTTGTATACACCGAACCATTTGATGTCATCTTCGCTTCGTAATATAAACTAACATTGTCATCAGCTGGATCACACTGTGGCATTGTGTATATAGAACACTTATACTTGGATATTAAATCTTGAGATTGCCAAGTTATCGAATCTAAAACATTTTTGGCATAGTCACAACTAAATGAGTATGGTTTATCGACAGAAGTCCACTCTGCTTTGCACAAATCTGGAGAATATTATCAAAACATCTCATAAAACAAAAATAGTAATAAACGGCGAAATCGTTTTGAAAAACTCATATTTCTCTTTGTCTAATTCAATAATAAAAATTAACATAAAACACTTTCATAAATTCTTTATATTTTCTATCTCATTTAAGATGCTCTTTAATTTTTATTAATAATAATTGTGATAAGAAGAAGGACGGTAAAAAATTTAAGATGCTGTTGATGAAAATGATAGCTAGCGTATAATAGTGAAATACAACGTATGCATTTTAATTTTTTTTTTTTTTTTTTTCAAAGAAAAACATAAAATATAAACTTAAAAAAAAAAAATACTAAAAAAAAAAAAAAAAAAAAAATCAAAATTGTAACGAATTGTATTTTAAATTTTATGTCAATATAATTTTAATTCGATATTTCGATATTTCGTTATTTATTCTCACATGAAGCAGAAACTATTTTAGGAGCACTCAAAAATGTTTGGCAAATTATGTAAATGAATTTATTTAACTAATCTGTATTTATAAAGTCGTTCCCAGTATTCATGTGATTCTTTCTCATCATTGTGTTTTGAATATATCTTTTCTAAACAATTTAATCATTAGCAAATTCTGACAAGGCATAGTTAAAAAACTTTGTGAAAGAGGGTTTTAGAGCGTTATTTTTTGTCAAACAAAAATATTACGAAATTTGCTTTGAAATTAAATATCTTTGAAATTATTTCTCAAATACTTAAATAAGTCTAAGAGTAAATTGCAAAAGTAGACAAATATTAATATAGAAATTTGCAGAGATATCACATAAAATAATGATGTCACAATCACAATCTAATAACATAATCGTAGTGGTTCAAATAATAGTGGCGACTGTTTTATCATACAAGATCATAATACATAAGACATCTCATGAAAATCCGAATATATTTTGAACTAATATCCCATTAATAGTAATACTTTAATTATCAGCGTCTGGATAGTCTTTGTTACTTTTTAATGTATCAACACATTATAAAATGTTCAATCTTCTTATATAAACTTCGTGAATTCAAACAACAATTTTATTTTAATTCCATCGTGTCTCACTCTCTGCTCTTTCTCTAGTTGGGCATTCTTTCAAGACCCAATCTTATGTATAATCTATGAGTAATCATTACCATATTACTTATCCCCCATCTTTTTATATTCATATCTGTGACAATTACACTTAATAAATAGCAACTCAAGCACGGTGTGCTTAATACCATCCTTTTAAGACCGAGAGAGTTAAGGGCAATTAAACTTTCATGAAGTGGTTAAATTTTTGCATAACTAATATTCCTCTCGATTAAATATGTCAATATGATACTGGTTATTATTTCTTACTATTAAATGATGGATGAGTTCATATCGATGGATTTCATTTTAAAATATTAAAATATTGACATGACAATAATATTGCCTTATTACATAAACATTTTATCAATGTATTAATTTCCTTTATGAAAGATTTTATAAGAACAACATTTTTTACCGTCTACTAAAAATGTGATTCATTTTTTTTTTATTTATGAGCATTAAGATGCAAAGGTTTGAACTGAGCACATTTTAAGCCAACAAATCGTCAATAAAATATCGTTGATAAAAAATGACTTTCCTATAGCAAACCAAAAAGTTAATTAAAAAAAAAAGAATTCAAAACCCGTTAAGCGTCCAAAATTGTTCATCACATTGGAGGTTATTTAAAACATGAATAATTTTTTCGCGCATAAAACATATTTTTTTCTAACATAACTTAGGACATAAAATTTCCTAAAATAGTCGCCATAACGTTTTGGTGACAGAACGAATAATCAAAGTGGTATACTTAAAAACCATCCTTGACAAAGTAGTTGTATAATTATTTTTTTTTCAGTTTCACCATTCTATTCGGCCAAAACAAAATTCACACATTGAAGCTATATTTTTTTTATCTTAATATGTAGAGTTGTCCTTTATGGTTTATATATTTAAAGTTTTTATTATTTTAAATTTATCATTTCTTTTCTTTAAATATATGTAATTTTTTTATATAATATAACTTTTAACTTAAAGGAATAACAATTTTTACTGACATATTTGATCAATTTTAAAGAATAAAATTTTTTAATTTACCTACAACTTATTCAAATGTGTACAATTGAAATTTCTTTTTGCTTATTGCATAAAATACATATACTTAAAAAATTTATTTTTAAAGAGATGTATTAATGTTATAAAGAGACTATTCTGTTTAAAAATATTTATTTTTGACTTTAAACTTACCAAAGTAGAAACATATCAATATAATTCTGGCATTGATAGAAAAAAGTTTCTTCATAATAGTGTATTTTGTTCTTTTTTGTGCTGTAAGAGAAGAAATTATCAATCTATAATCATACTAATTAAATAATATAAATGCACAAAAATAAAAGTGTAACAGCAATTTGAAAACGATTTGAAATATAACATATAAAAGCTAACTTATGCGTGTAGGAAGTGGAGGGATCCACAAAGGCTAGGGACCTAACCTGAACAAAGGCAGCTACCCATTGAGCTGTGAGGGGCAACCCCCCAAGTGGTTGTGCGCAAGGCCAACAACCCTGCCATGTAAAAATCATAGTTACAAAAGCACCGAAAAGAGTAACAAAAGACATTTCAGTCCTGGGAGAGGATGGATTCCTTGAGGAGGAAAATATGACGCCTAATAGTGAAAGCCGAAACCTGGAAGCTATTAGGCCGACAACCATCATCTCTACCAGGACTACCACCGTCATTGGCGCTTGGAATGTCCGCACCATGTACGAGGCTGGTAAAGCGGCACAAATAGCCGCTGAGATGAGGAGCTATAAGCTCACCATTCTCGGAATTAGTGAAGCAAGATGGACTGGATGGGGACAGAAGAGATTAATCTCAGGAGAGATGGTGATATTTTCGGGACACGAAGAAGACAATGCCCCACATACCCTGGGTGTTGCTATGATGCTATCAAGGGCAGCACAAGGAGCACTCATTGGATGGGAGGCCCATGGATCTAGAATTCTTTTAGTAACCTTTCGAACAAAGAAACGTAGCATCAACCTAGATGTTATACAATGCTACGCACCAACTAATGAAATTGATGAAGGAGACAAAGAAGAATTCTACGATAGAGTAATGACCATAGTCCAGGGTCACCCACGGAGGAACATCGTCATCCTCATGGGAGACTTTAATGCCAAGATCGGCAATAGCAACACAGGGTACGAAGAGGTTATGGGACAGCAAGGGATAGGCGAGATGAATGACAATGGTGAGAGGTTTGCGGACCTATGTGCCACAGCTGACCTGGTCATAGGGGGGAGCATTTTCCAGCACAAGAGGATTCACAAAGCTACATGGGTCTCTCCGGACATGAGAACGATGAACCAAATAGACCATGTATGTATTTGTAAAAAATTCAGGCGATCTCTCCAAGACGTACGTGTTAAGAGGGGAGCTGATATTGCCTCAGATCATCATCTTCTTGTAGCCAGGATGAAATTAAAACTAAAGAGACATTATACCGAGCAAACAGCATACAGGACTCGGTATAATACCTCCCTCCTGAAGGACCAAGCCAAAAATGAAGAATTCAGAATTTCACTATTCAATAAGTTCCAAGTCCTACAAGAACTACTTGAAGATGAAACCACCGAAGGAAAGTGGCAAAGCATGAAAGAAACGGTCCAGTCAACATGTCAAGAAGTGCTAGGAAACAGGAAAAAGGCACACAAGGAATGGATGACAGGAGGTACGCTAAATAAAATAGAAGAAAGGAAAAGAAAGAAATCAGAAGTGAATAACAGCCACACCATAGACCACAGAAAAACAAGTCCCAGAAGGAGTATGCAGATGCAAATAAGGAAGTTAAGAAAAGCATCAAGAGGGACAAGAAGGAATTTGTTGATAAACTTGCTAAAGAAGCAGAGGATGCAGCTCACCAAGGGAACATGAGGGAACTGTTTGATACCATTAAGACGCTGTCAGGGAAATTTAGCAAGGTAGAGAGACCAGTGAAGGACAAAATGGGAAACACCATACCAAGTGAGGAGCAACAGAGAGGGAGATGGAAGGAGCACTTTGAAGAGCTCCTGAACAGGCCTGAACCAAGAAATCCACCAGATATCCAACCAGCCGATAATGACCTGCTAATTGACTGTAATAGTCCCACCAAAGAAGAGATTAGCAGGGCCATTAAACAACTCAGAAATGGAAAGGCTGCGGGACCTGATGGCATCCCAGCAGAGGCACTGAAGGCGGACCTGGAAACCAGTGTGGAAATGCTACACCCTCTGTTTATGAAGATATGGGAAGAGGAGCAAGTTCCTTCCGATTGGAAAGAGGGATACCTTATCAAGATCCCAAAGAAGGGAGACTTAAGCTCCTGCTCGAACTACAGAGGGATCACCCTGCTGTCCATCCCAGGAAAGGTTTTCAACCGTGTACTACTTAACAGGATGAAAAACGCTGTAGACCCTCTGTTGCGGGACGAACAAGCCGGCTTTCGCACCAACAGATCCTGCACGGACCAGATAGCGACACTGCGCATCATTCTAGAGCAGTCACTAGAGTGGAACTCGCCGCTCTATGTCAACTTTGTTGACTATGAAAAAGCCTTCGACAGTGTTGACAGGCAAACCCTGTGGAGATTGCTAAGGCATTACGGGGTGCCACAGAAGATTACTGATATAATCAGAAACATGTACGAAGGGATAAACTGCCGAGTTATCCATGGCCAGCAGTTGACAGATGCTTTCCAGGTGAAGACTGGTGTGAGACAAGGTTGCTTGCTGTCACCATTCCTCTTCCTGTTAGCCATTGACTGGGTGATGAAAACATCTACACAGCAGAAAAGAAATGGCATCCAATGGACCTTGTGGGATCAACTGGATGATCTTGACTTTGCTGATGATCTTGCACTTCTTGCACATACCCAACAACAGATGCAGGAGAAAACAAACATTGTCGCAGCCACTTCTGCTAGCATGGGTCTCAACATTCACAAAGGGAAGAGTAAAATCCTCAAGGTTAATGCCACCAGTACATCACCCATTATGCTTGAAGGAGAAGCCCTTGAGGAGGTGGACAGTTTTGTTTACCTTGGCAGCATGGTAGATAAACAAGGTGGTACAGATGCGGACGTCAAAATAAGGATAGGAAAAGCAAGAGCAGCCTTCCAACAACTCAAGAATGTTTGGGTCTCTAACAACTTAGGCAGCAAGTTAAAAGTAAGGATTTTTAACTTGATGGTAAAACCTGTGCTGCTATATGGAGCTGAGACATGGAGAACAACGGCCGTAAACCTGACCAGAATCCAGTCCTTCATCAACAACTGTCTAAGAAGGATTCTCAGAATTCAATGGCCAGACAAAATCAGCAACCAGGAACTGTGGCAGCGGACAAAACAGAAACCCATTGAGGAAGAGATTCTCCTGAAGCGGTGGAGGTGGATTGGTCATACACTAAGAAAACCTATTTCTAACACAACAAAGCAAGCCCTGAAATGGAACCCACAGGGTAAGCGGAAAATAGGCCGTCCAAGAAACACTTGGCGCCGAGAATTGGAGACAGACATCAAGAAAATTGGCCATGAATGGAAGATCCTGGAGAAGCTGGCCCAGGATAGAGATGCCTGGAGGTCTCTCGTAGGTGGCCTATGCCCTTGGAGGAACCGCAGACGCCGACGATGATCGGTGGATGCCCCTCATGGACGAGAAGGCTCAACATAAAACGGCCCCAAACGGAATGTTACAAAAATATTATAACCCCTTAAGATTTCCTTCTGGATACTGATGGATATACATGCCAAGTTTGGTCAAGACCCATCAATCCACCTAAAAGCCTTTGTGGAATTCACAGACATATATATATGATATATATAATTTTATATATATGACACACATATCCTCATCATCATCATCAAGTGCCTTAGTCCTTGGACCATAGAGGCGCCACAGAGGACATGTGAACTATCCTCCTCCATTCCTCTCTGTCTTCTGCACTACGAACAGCATCGCCCAGAGTTAGTCCTGTCCACTCTTTGATGTTATCCTCCCAAATTTTTCTTTGTCTTCCTCTTATTCTCCCTCCTCTTGTGGTGCCCTGCAATATTTCTTTGGCAAACCCTTTTTTCCTTGTTGCGTGGCCGTACCATTGTAATTGCGTTTTTTTCACAGTCACCAGTAGGTTATCCTACTCCCCAATTACCTGGCGAAGCCTTTCTTTCACTGTATCATTGGAGATATGGTCCATAAAGCAGATACCAAAAATGCTTCTGAAGCATCTTATCTCCATCGCCTTTATTTCCCTTTAAAAATCAGCTGTTAATGTCTAGGATTCGCAGGCATGCAGGAACATGGAGAGGACTTATGTGCTGGGGTCTATATTTGTGTCACTCCATATTGTCTTGAGCTTCTTTAGTGCTGTTGTAATCTGCGCAATCCAGGACATCAGTTCGGGCTTGGGGCCTTCTTCTGAGACTTTTGATTTGAACTGGCCTACAGTCTCTAATCTTTCCATCTCGACCTTAATATCAGTGATGATGACTGTGGTGTAATCTGTCATCAGTTTTGTTTTTTCAGCACTAATTAGCATGCCGCAGGTTGACGAGGTCTCATCGAGACGCTTTATCAGGTTGTCTAGGTCTTCTTCATTTCCAGCCAGTCCGTCTATGTCGTCCACAAAGCGTAGATTGGTGATTTTTCTGCCACTATGCTGACGGTCCCATCACGCCCTTCCAGAGCATCTTACATAATTTTCTCTAGGAAGATTTTGAACAGGGTGGGGTAGAGCAGGCATCCTTGCCGTACACCAACCGTGGTCTTAAACCATTCTTTGATGTAGTTGTTGAGGAAGACTGCACTGGTGGCCTTATCATAGATTTGCACGTCATTCTGGTGAGGTTTGTGTTGAAGTTGTAGTGCCTCATGGTGGCCCATAAAGCCCTGTCCAATGCTTTCTTAAAGTCCACAAAGGCGTGGTATAGGTTTTGTTGGTGTTTAGCATATTTCTCACACAGTATTCAGAGGTTTAGAATCTGCTCAGTAGTGTCCCGTCCTGTTCTTCAACAATGATTCTGTCGGCATATAGTTTTAATTGGCTCAATATGACCTTCAGCATGACCTGGCTTGGATGGCTTATTAGGCTAAAGATGCGAAAGTTTTGGCATGTTACATTTTTGGGGAGGATGATAATGAGATATTGGGTCCATGGTTTTGGCAATTCTCCTGTAAGTCATATTTTGTTACAAGTATTGAATAAGTATTGAATAAGACACTTATCATTGCTTCTCCTCCTTGCTTCACCAACTCGGCAGGGATAGTATTCGCTCCTGCAGCCTTTCGTGTTTGGAGTGCTTGGACTGCTGCTTCTACTTCTGCGCGGATAATAGAGTTGTTATCATTGTCTGGACATAAAGATCTCTGGATCTATCTTTATACTTTCATTATACAGCTCTAAACAGTCCAACGTTTTATGATATCATTTTCCTCGGTTAAACATTTACCATTTTTATCATGTATGGTAGTACCACGTCCTTGTTTTGCAGTGGTTAGTTCTTTCACCAACTGGTAAGCTTTTTGCTATACATATATATATGCATTTATTTTGCTACTTTCCTGGATACTACTTTTCAACTAGGGGCTATTTTTTTTTTTTAAATTTTCCCTAACGAGTGTCTTCTGTTGACAAGTTTGTTGTTTATTTGAGTTTCTTTTTTCAGATTTGACCTTACTTTATCTTAATAATTTCCTATTTTTCGTAATGCTATATGGACGTCCAATTAAAAAAAACAGCCTGTCTTGATTGAATAACCGTAGAAACATTGGCTTTTTCCGGAGATATCATTTTAAGAGGCTTCCTATCAAATTCAAACGTTGAAAAGAAAGACGCATGTTAAAAGACAACAGAGAGCTGTAGTATCTTCATATGAAAAAGAACTAAAAAGAAAGCAAATGTGTACTGATGCCCCAGACAACCATTACACACAGGAAAACTATCCGAGATAAGCATACGTGATCTATAGCTATACAACTGCTTAGCTATATATTTGTCATAATTTATAGGCATATACATGTACCTACCTTTTCTAAAAATAGTATTAACACTTCGATTTTAGCTTGACAAATTCATTTTTCAAACTTATTGTAATTAATATTTGCTTAAACAGAATCACGAATTTTAAAGACACCTCTAGGTCATCTATTTTAAGAGAAATACCCATTGGTTGTGAACAACATATTCTAACAGGAAGTAAATACTAAATATAACAGGCTTGCAAGTTGTGTGTAATGTCGCAGACTGTGTTTACAATTCATGAAAGGTAGGAAATATCCCTTCTGGTTATTTTTCTAATGCAACTTTTCAAAGAAGTTATTCCTCATTTATTAATTGTCATGTTTCCTGAAAGAAATATATTGTTAAAAAATGGGATAGAAATATGTTTGTATTTTCATTTTCATTTACAATTTTGATACATTTATCTTTTAAAAATTATATTTCTTCTAAGAAACATTACCTCAAAGCTATAGGAGTTTTATCATGCGGATTACAGAAGACTAGGTCAATCAAAGTTCATATTTTTACTATAAGATGTCTCATCTATAAGTGGATTGCAAAACAGAAAACGAAAGGATAGAAAGGACTTACCTATACAATGGATTAGAGGAATTCGGAGTCCCCAACAAACTTACTTGGTTCATACATATGACGGTCACTAACGACAATATCCCCATTATCATAAGACTGGTCGTAACTTACGCTAGTGAGACTTGGTCCCTTACAAGAAAATCAGAGACCTTGATCAATACATAAGAGAGAAAATCCTCAGAAAAAAATGGTCCAGTTATAGATAATGACGTTGGAGCAGGCTAGGGCACTATACGGGCATTTGAGCCACTTATGTTGATGAGGATATTCCATTTGACAGCACTTTATATCAAATTATTTTTATCCCTACAGTTCCACTCCCAAAATCAGTGCTCTTGTTTTTATAGGAAGGATATATTATTATAACACCGATGTCTCAAAATAAAAACAAGATAAATGCGCTAAATACGATTCTTTTTAGAAGATCGCAATTACTGTTGATTCCTAATAGAATTTTTTTTTTCTGAAATAACACGTCAAATAAATATGCAGAGTAAAAGCGGGCTGGTCATTAGAATGTTAATATATTTAAGGGGCGTGAAAAGGTATGCGTTTGCTAGTCTTGGGGCGGGGGGGGGTTGGAGAGCTCATTTTGATTCCTAGAAAGTGCGCTAATGGTATGCATGATTTGTCAAATTTTCAGCCAAAGCCACCATTGTTCGATATTACATTTCATGAAGGATTTTGAGAAAACTATGTTTTTGGCGATTTAAGATACTTATTAAAGGCACCTACGATGTAACGGTTATCTATTAAAACAATTTTACTTAACTTTATTTTACGGCAAAATTCTAAAAATAGCACACAGATAAAATTAAAGACAAATTAATAAAGTAAAGATATTTGTTTTGTGAACCAATAAATTGTGTTTTACATTAATTTAATGGGTATTTAAAGAGCAAAACTGAATTATTTTCTTGTTTACATTTATAGTTCTAAAAATATTTTTCAGACCATGGCTGGAAAGATCATTGCTAAAACCCTGTTTCTTTTATATTTTATTGGTATGTTACAACATTTTTTGTTCTTCTTTTTTTATTAAAAAATATATAAATGTATTTAGATCAATTGTAATTTTTAAAGGTAATCTTCATTTACAAAATTGAATCTCATAATTATTCCAATTTAGTAATTAATATAAATACAATCAAGTATTATAAAAAGGGGGGGGGGGGTCACTAATATATATGTATATATATATATACATATATATTTATATATATATATATATATATATATATATATATATATATATATATAATGAGCCAGGCTGACCATAACGACAAAGAAATGAAACGATTTAAATACTTTCAGATTGTTACGGCAATTAAATCAATTTAAATGTGCAAAATAATACAATATGTCCAATTCATTTTGGGAATTGTTAAAAGTGTAATAATTATAAATTACGAATACATTTAAAATCACCCCGAAGCACTAAATTAAGCATTTTATTCGATCTTGAAAGTTAAACAAAATATATGTATATATATATATATATTTATATAACTAAGAATTACATAGTTATACAATTGATCGAGAAAACCCATACAACTATACAGTGGCGTAGCCAGGGTTGGTGTCACCCGGTGCGGTAAACTCATGATGTCACCCCTCATGGTGTCACCCCCCACCTCCAAACTTCAATGATGAATTTCATCTTGTTAAAATAAATCCACCATATAAGAATGACAAGAACAAAAACACATACATCGAAGGTCATTAGGTCAATGTATTTAAATCTGTAACAAAGTTAAGCTATAGGTTTTTTTTATACATTCAATTTACTTTATTTAAAATTGTCCATCACGTGTCTTCAATGCTGCAAACCTGTCAATAACTTGATCAAACTCAATGTCTTTCACTGTATCCCTTCCAATTACTAGCAGAGTCGCATCAGAAAGCCTAGACTTTCCCATGGTGGATCATACATATTTCTTGATAAGCCGTAGTTTTGATGAGCTCTGTGCACAAGAATCCATATACACACATATTGTAAGAAAAAGTAAAAGGCTTAGCGAGAGTATTGGAGGGGATTCTAGGAGGTCCCATTCAGCTATGAATTTCAAAACATCAAATACTGACCATTCCTTGAATTTGTGAAAATCAATATCAGCTGCCTTTAGATGTCTTCTAGGCCTTGGTATTTCTTTTAAAATTCATCTTCTAATAACTCATCATAGAAATAGGTTAATTTTGGTACAGACACCAATAACTCTTCGTCATTTGCTGATACTAGACTCTCTGGTTGAACAGCCCCAAAAAATCTGCTACTTCCTTGGACGCTAATGATCTGATCTGGCTTTCAGAATGAAAGCGATCAATACAAGCAAGGATTCCCTACTGTTTTCTTCCCGCAGAAACAGTCCAGCATCTATTAATTGTTCTCCTGCCATTCTCTTCTTCAACCTTAATCTTCTCTCTACCGATATTCCATATTAGTCTGATTATAAAAGTTCATTTTCAATAGCATATTCCATCAAGTGACGCCTCTTCTCATAGAGAAACAATCTTAAGGCCTCTAGGTTTATCACCACTTTGTCAAGAGTAAAGCCTTTAGTCTGTAGATACTGCTGTGTAAGATTAACTTCCTCGAGTAGATCAGCCCAAAAGTAGAGGTAGCCTATAAACGTGAAATCACAGACAGCATGTAAAGACCTTGTGCGGAACTCTTGTATCTGAATTTTCAAGAGGATTACACAGAGCTTCAATCAGCGCCACACATTCATCAAACTCATCTTTCTCTGTTTTAACAACAGCATGATGAGCTCTCAAACGCGTTGTTGACATTCTTTTCAACGACACCCCAGTGTGTTCAATTAGAACATTCCATTGATGAGTGGATGCAGCAAAGAAGGAAACTATTCTTTCAAGATTACCGAAAAATGTAATACATGAAGCATTTTCTGCAAAAGAGTTTTGACCAACAAGTTAAGTGAATGGCCCACACATATATTAAAAATTGCTTTCTTTTGATATTTCTTTCATAATGGCCTCAACACCTCCATGGATTCCAGACATTGTGGCAGCATTATCGTAACCTTTAGCTCTGAAAATCATTATTTATAATCTATAACATTTTAGATTTTTAAGAATTTCAGAGGTGAGGTCATCAGCTTTTTCCCCTTTTAACGGGAAAAATGCAAGAACTCATCTCTCACTTCAACTTCCAATTTGTTGATTTTCACATATCTGATCACTTCGGACATCTAGTCACTGTGTGATATTTCAGGTGTACTTTCGAGCATAATTCCAAGATAACTCGCAGCCTTTATATCCATGATAAGATTCTCCTTCACATGATTTGCAAGGACATTTATTATAAATTCATTTTGGGTTTCTGGTGAAAGGTAAGATGCGGATGCTTTTTCTGAGATAAACTCATCTTTAGTCTCATTTGGTGCTCTTTTAGCACTGGGTCATATTGAGATAGCATCTCAACCATTTAAAGAAGGTTTAAGTGAAGATTCAACTTTGTTGTGGCCACTAAACAAGAAACAATGTGATATCCAGCAACCTGTGCAGGATATCCTCCACTTTGTCTTCTCCCTGTCCATCACAGCAATAGTTTCGGCATCAATTGTTTTGTGTATACTAAGTCATGCTGCCAATGCTTTCAACTTTTCACGGCAACAAGGTGCTCTTCCGATGCCTCATGATTTTGTAATTTTTGGCTCAGTTTCCAGCACTTATCAAAGCATCGACCTTAAACTTTAAATAAAGCACGCATTTTGGATTGGTTACATTTGTGAAAAAATGTATGTATGATCATTTAACATTTTATTAATCTCGGTTGTGAGTGCTCAGTGTGCTCTGTACATATGCCATTTTTCAATTGGGTGTCACCCCTAAAATGGTGTCACACGGTGCGGTCCGCACCCCCCGCACCCCCCTCGCTACGCCACTGCAACTATAGTTTTTAGTGCGTTTTTAATGCGTGTTTTATTTTGCAAAAGAAATTAAAAATTAATTTGTTCTACATAAACAGGCAGATTCCGTCTTAGAGTTAATTGCCTATTTGAGCCAAAGGTCTAGGTTTCTTTGATTTAATAAACGCGTCTGAAAAACTGATAATGTACTTTCCACTTAACAAAAGTAAAATTAATAAATATAATTGATTGCCTTTAAATTGATAATAATGCACCAACAATTTTATTTTTTTATTTTAAACACTTAATGCATTTTTACAATTTGTTTATTCCAAAAATATTCTTTTATAAAATGTATAACATAATTGAAACTTAACCTTTAAATACACTTTAATCAGAAGATGCCAATAAGTGCACCATAACTTTATGGCCAAATGGCATTCACAATTGAACATATCATTTATCTAAATAAGACAAGAACTATTAAGCTCAAAACATGTGTGTTTGCTTATGTAAGGAGCTACAATTCCGATTATGATTTTATTATATTTTTTTTTAAATCTGGGCTGGGTATGGGAGGGGGATTCAGTGCTTTAATTTTGCTTCTGGCAATACAAGAATAGCTTCAGAATTAAAGAATGAATTTGATAAATAATAAACCTTCTTAAGTTCATACATTTCCGAGGTAGGAGATAATATAAGTGGATGAAAATATATCTAAATCCTATGAAGAAACCGATGTGAAAAAGGAATGTGGCATTCTAATTTTACATATAAACATATGTTTAACAATGTAGAGTATCAATGGCGTTACAAAACGTGGGTATATTTTCATAACTATGCCAAAGAATATCAAAATCCAAAAATGTTATACATGTAAAAATGTAATTTTAAAATTAGTAATGGGTTAAGATCTTCTTGCAGAAAATGAAAATATTTATATATATATATATATATATATATATTGTTTTGGGTAGAAGTAATGTGGGTGTATATTTGTATGAGATTAAGAACATTTCTTTAAATAAGACAACCAAACCGTTAAAGGAGTAAAAAAATGTTTAGAGTTTCATCTTTAGATAAAAGACCTCTTTATGTTACGATTTCCTAAATATATTACAAAACAAAAGCAAAAGTTTGGCTATTTTTTAATGAATGATCATTATATCGGATTCCATTTATATGAAATATATTTAAAATGGGAAAAGAGTTTTTGTTAAAAAATTAACATTATTTTTAAATTTATTAGAGACAAGAAAATTAGATTATGCGCATGAAAAGTGGTAGGGTAGGTCAAAAAATTTAACATTTTAAAAACAACATTCTTCAATTAAGAAAGTTCATCTATAAATATACAAATCATTATACCTGTATCTCTTCCAGATCAAACTATGAATCTGTGGACTTCTGTCGATAAACCATACTCATTTAATTGTGACTATGCCAAAAATGTTTTAGATTCGATAACTTGGCAATCTCAAGATTTAATATCCAAGTATAAGTGTTCTATATACACAATGCCACAGTGTGATCCAGCTGATGACAATGCTAGTTTATATTACGAAGCGAAGATGACATCAAATGGTTCGGTGTATACAAGTGTTTTTAAAATCAAGTCTGTCCCATTATTACCGTACAACACAACTTGGTTTTGTCGAGTTGATCTCCTTGATCAAACATCATCTAAAATACAATATGGTCTCAATGTTTTTGGTGAGATTTACGTTTATTTGTAACATTTTTAAAAACTTTTTTTTTCTAAATTTTTCATTTTTTTTGTTATTTATTAATACGATTTTTATTACAGGTTGTAAAGCATACATTTTAAAAACTGTAATAGGTGTTATATTTATTGCAATGAAATCGCATTGTAGATATAAATGAATTAAAATAACTTTGATATCTTAATTGTTTCTAAGCTCCCCCTAAGACACCAACATGTGATACAGTAACTGTAGTTGATGACATCAACATTCAGATACATTGTTTCACGGAAATCGTTTTTCCAACAGCCATCTGTGATTTTTATGTTAATACTAATGTAAGTCAGAAATTTTAGAGCATTATCAAATAGCCATACCTTTATAAATGTTTCAGAAATTTAAATTTAAAAAAAAAAAAAATGTAGAAATTTAATACAACTGCTATAATAGAAAAGAAAAAAGGAATTTATGTATTCATTCAAATTTTTATAAATTTTAATATCTAATTGCATTCCTGTCATTTGTTTGCCTTTTCATATATCTAACTTTTCTTTATTTAAATAATTATTACAGTTACTCTATGAATTAAAACTATCTATCTATCTATCTATCTATCTATCTATCTATCTATCTATCTATCTATCTATCTATCTATCTATCTATCTATCTATCTATCTATCTATCTATCTATCTATCTATCTATCTATCTATCTATCTA